>MTQE01001134.1:71009427-71046535 GCA_014337955.1 Aspidoscelis marmoratus | reverse complement strand
GAAGAAGAAGAAGAAGAAGAAGAAGAAGAAGAAGAAGAAGAAGAAGCTGGTTTTTCTACCCCACTTTTCCCACCCATTTAAGGGGACTCAAAGTGTCTCACAAAGCTTTCTATTCTTCACCCCACAACAGAACACTCTGTGAGATAGGTGGGACTGTGAGAACTCAGAAGAGAGCTGTGACTAGCCCAAGGTCACCCAGCTAGCTTCATGGAGGAGAGCAGAATCAAACCTGGTATTCCTAAATAATAGTCTGGCTCCTAACCACTAGACCAAACTGAACTAGACCTGCATGGAGATGCAGCATGTAACCAGAACAAAAAAGATACTGTACAACTATTTTAACACTTTTTTACTCCCTCTGTCTCAATGCACAATTAACACAGCATTGTGTTGTGGCCTTGTCTCTCACCCTGAGTGCTGTCTTGTGGTGAGTTTATTCATCAAACGCTGAATGAACTGAATTCTTTTTTATTGAAACTTTACATTCAGATTTGATCTGCCTTGACAATATTAGTGAGTCCCCCTGATTTGTTTCAGTGCTGCTGCCCAGGCCCTTTGAAGTTCTGGGAAAGTCCAGGTCTGGATGAGTAATACTCCAGTTATCTTTTTCTCCAATCTGTGTGATGACCTCACACGCTAAAATCAGGCTGAAGCTTTTGTTTAGACTACTTGTTGGAACTTTCCTCTAAGATCTGAAACCAAAATGTGGAAGTCAGAGCATCTATTCTTATGCTGAAAACCCAGGGCAAGATGACCGAGGCGGTGGTGGTGTGAGAATGGCAAATTAAATAACTTCTTATTTTCTAAAGACGTTTTCAATGTCCAAAGGTTTGTGGCTCATTTGCCCTATAAAACTGTCCCCAACCACTAGTGCAAATAAGAAAACACGCAACTCAGAACATACAAGAAACGAGAGAGTGCAAACAAAAAGTACAAAGTCCAGTCTAAGCCTTCTGTAGCTCAGCAAAACACATATCTAAACAAACAATTTTGGCTCTAAGTAGCATTTGGTTTAGATATGCCACATACTTTTCATATGTTTGTGGCAAGAAGATTTTTATTGTTTAGACAAACAGTTTGCTGTTAAATTTAGACTGTATTGCATGAACAAGTTTATCAGGTGCTTTGTGGCACTTTGAATGTACCATGAGGGCATGGTGTCTACATGATACTGCCACCTCCTGGTGCATTCAATGTGCAGTAAGGGTGCAGGGTCCATACTGATGCTGCAGTCTTTCCTTCCCTCACCAGGCTGATTCAAGCACTCTGCCTGTGCTTAAACTGCAGATTGGGTTGAACTGCTCTTGGAGTTCTTCACCCTGCTCTCCCTTTGCAGCGGGAGCCAAGCTGCAACTCCTGAAGCTCAAGAGGATTTAATGGTCTCCTTAGCAGCATTCCACGTATTCCTTGAATTGGAAACCCCACCACCACCATCAGAATCAAAGCCAGGGGTTTCCTCACTTCGATGCTGATGATGGGGGAAGGGCAGCCCCTCCTGTCATGATCAAAGCTGGCAACACCCTGGCTGTAATTGTGAAGGTGGGGGGGGGGAGGGGGGAGGCAGGAAGCAGTGTGGAAGGAAGAAGTGAGAACACATAAAGGGCACCACCCCTTCCCTATGCTTATCCCGCCTGTGTGGAAAACTTCAGACTCAGTAAAATGGTGGCTGATACTTTTGCAAAAAGTGCTCCTGATGAGGGCGTGAGGAGCATGACATTTGCTAGTGGCGCTATCAGGCAAGCACTGTGCCTCTAAGGGCCAGCAAGCACTCTTAGATGTGTCCTTCCAGCAGAGCGAGAAGAGTGACTTGAATAGGGTTCACTGTCCTCAGACACAAGTGACCTTCCCGCCCCACACTCTGCACAGACTTGTTTCAAATATACACAGAAAACAGCAGATTTCAAAGGCTATTTTAACCTAATAGTTGATTTTTAGTTGTTTCCTATTTCTTGTGTTTTAATATTTTTAAAATTTTAAACCCTGCAAGCCTGCCCTATATATGAATGGGTGGCTTTTAAATTTTTGTATATCATTGTATTGCTGTCTAGTCTTGTATGCCACCTTAACCCTCCTTTTTGGGGGAAAAATGTAATATAAATGAAATAAATAATAAATATAATGAAATAAATATAAATATTTATAATGAAATAAATAATAAATAATTTCCTCTCTGCATCTCTGAATAGGGCTATGGTGTAACTTCAAAAGCAGGAAAGTTTAATCACCTAGGTTTGATGTCTACGGCTGCATCCAGACATCAGTTACTTATTCCACTGTATTTCCTCAATAAAGCATGGATATTCTGGAATGTCCATGTTTTATTCCAGAATATCCATATATAGTGGAATAAGTGACCGACTTATGGATGCAGCTTATGAGAGCTGGAGGCATGGAGTATCCAGGTGATGCACTTCCAGCCTCTGGGGCTGAGCAAGTGCTGCAGTCTAACAGCCAGGATTATCTCTTGTTGTGGGGATGCAGCTATAATGTGTACAAAGAAAAAGATTGTTTACAGTGTTATTTGCTTTAGCTTATTTTGTAGCACCAAATCTACCATTTGCTTTAATGTAATTGTATTTGTTACTTGAGGTTGCCATACTACGTGCAGTAGAAGTCCAGGTGCTGTTCATTTGGAAGTTGGAAATTATAGTGATAAACAATGTGAGCAAGGAAGTTCTACACTGAATTGGAGTGACACCTCCTAACACTTCCCTAAACCCCATCCAAGTTTGTTTCAGATGATCCCTGGACCACCAAAGAGAGCTTTCAGAGATTAGTAGGCTAGACAATGAGAAACATAATTCCACAAATTTCACTAAGTCCCTGTCTGCACCTACTGTCTAGTGACAGCAGACAGGGGGTTTCTCACTTGCACAAGATGGAGGACTAGAAACAATGGTGTGAAGCTTCAAGGTAGAAAATACAGACTAGATATTAGGAAAAACATCCTGACAGTGAGGGCATTCAGTCAATGGAATAGGTTGCCACGGGAGGTAGTGAGCTCTCCTTCACTGGAGGTCTTCAAGCAGAGGCTGGACCTACATCTGTCTGGGATGCTTTAGGAAATCCTGCATTGAACAGGGTTTGGACTTTATGATCCTGGAGGTCCCTTCCAACTCAGTGATTCTATGAGTGGTGGTCTGCCTACTGGGTAAGTGTGTCCACACACCACTGCCATCTCGAATCTCACCAACTCCCCCTCAATCCTAACTGTTCATATGCAGTTCACAGCTCGACAAGTAGTACTGCTGCAGCTGCAGCGTCATGCGCTTGTGTTCCAATTGCCATGGCACCTTTCTGACGCATATGGTATTTTGTCACAGCCATCATCATAATGATCTGGCCTGCCTTGGCCTCGCCCTCTGCATTTCAAGTGCTGGCAGTCCAGTTTGGTGCTTTACTAGCCCTTGAAGTGCAGATGGCGCCTATCATGCTTCAACCTTACCAGCCTAGTATGGTATTGTAATATGATAGTAGGCTGTTAAGTACAAGCAGGTCCTAAGTTAACTTACATTAGGTTCAGGTTCAAGCCAGTGCCTGGGGCCTGAAATAGCAAAATAGTCTGCAATTGTTCATTAAGCAAATGGCTGAGAGAAAAAATAATAATTTGAAGTGTAAAAACAAACAAAAATCCTCAAATGACTGATGATCATCTGCATCATTGGCCTACTAAGAGATAACATTAGCATACAAGCGGAGACAATAGTAATCAGTTATGTTAAGACCCTGAGGAAGTTCACACTTCGTGAATTTGCCCATGGATGTACGAACACACGATCCCTTGCCCCAGACATCCAGAAGCTTATCTCCAGTGTAGATAGTGTCTGGGAGCCATCATCTTCTTGTCAGTGTCAACGCCACCAAATGTGCGCTAGTGCTGTCACTGGGGCAACCATGCCATGATGCACATACGTGCTTGCTTGGCACATCACGTGACACATCAATGTGCTCGTGTGGTGCATTAGGTGACCGTCCAGCACCTGGAAGAGATATGAATGTTGTATCTGAAGCCTTACTGACTGGTGCTACTGCCGGTAAGTCAATGCATAGTTAATCCAGGAATGCACTGGGTCAAGTGTGGAAAGACCCCCTGTGTATACTGTATAGTATGAACTAGAGTGAAAGCAAGCTGATAGACGAGACCAGCAAGCATACTATAGTTCCTGGGATGGTTTAAGGGAGGCCCTAGGTACAGAGGGAGGATGCTGGTCCAGTATTCTAGCCAGAGAATAATCGCCCTAAGACTACAATCTGGAAATAGATACGGACCCTCTCTTGGCCGTCAAGCCCACTTGGGTGAAATTTAGACAGTCTCTGCATCTTCCCTTAATTATTATTGTCAGGATGAAACGGGGATAAGGAGAATTCTGCCACCGTGAACTACAGGGAGGAAAAGCTGGATGCAAATACAATAAATATAAAAAAACTGAGAGAAAGTAGCTGCTGTTGGTTGCCCAAATGTATCACTAGATTTGGAATCTGTTTTCATTGCCAGTTAGTTCTGGAGTCCTTAAGTAAATTTTTAAAGATAAAATTACTTGAGAGAGGAAGATCCTTTTCCCTTCCATCTAAGTAGGTAAGCAGCATGTTTCACAGACTGAAGAAAGAAAAATAGCTCGTTATCTAGCAGTCCTGTAAAAAGCCTCTCAGACTTGCCCTTCTGTTCATTATTTAACATTATTATGGTATTTATAACCTGGCTTTCATCCAAAGATCCCAAGGCAGAACACAACATTACCTTTCTCTTCCTTTTATCCTGACAACAGTCCTGCAAGGTAGATTAAGCTAAGATGCAGCAACTGTTCCAAGATGACCCAGCAAGGAGCTTTTTTGGTCAACTGGGGATCCAAAATTCCAGCATGGCACTCTAGCTACAATTGATCAAAGCTACAGTCGTGCACGGTGTGGAAAAGTTAGAGAAAAAACATTTTCTTCATTGCATAACACTAGAATTAGAGGGAATTATATGAAGCTGATGGCCAGGAGAATTCAGAGCAACAAGGGGGAAGTATTTTTTCACTCAGAGGGCCGTCAGTCCATGAAATGTTCTAGGTGGTGACAGCAATCAGTTTGAATGGCTTTAAGAAAGGTTTAGATTAATTCACGGAGAACAGATCTATAAATTGCTACACCAGCTTTAGGTACCACCTACAGCAGTGGTTCTCAACCTGGGGGTCGAACTCCCCTTTCAGAGGGGTCGCGACAAACCTCCTGCCACCCTTCCCTCCCACTTCCCAGCTGCTCTACCCCGGTGGTTGGGGGTCTCCACAACATGAGGAACTCCATTAAGGGGTCCTGGCATTAGGAAGGTTGAGAACCGCTGACCTACAGGTTTGAGGGACAGGCAGGATACCTCTAAGGTGCATCTGCAGGGTTTTGCGAGCAGGTGAAGGTTTTGCCTTTGTTGTCTTTGTTAGCCGCTTTGAGTCCCCTTAAATGGGTGAGAAAAGTGGGGTAGAAAAGCCAACTCTTCTTCTTAAAGCTCAGAAGCAATTGTTGGCCCACTGTGTGAGGCAGGATGCTGGCTCTCTATAGGACTTGAGAAGGATATAGCGTCCTTTAACAGGATGAAATAAAGGAAGACTGCATGCACATCAGCGGGACCCCGCTGACGGAAAGCCAGAAGGCATTTTCGGCACAAAAGGGGCAGAATCTGTTAACACACCGTGCGGCGAGAGAGATCCATCGGCTGGCGATGGGCTTTCGCCTAGTCACGCGGGGAGGTCGCCGTGGCGTCCGCGTGGCTCCCCAGATGTACTATTTGCTGGATTGACTTTGATTCGTCCCAATCGATTCCTGTCTTCCCCGATGCGCGACTCTATGTTCAAATAATGCTGGTTCACTCGGGCATGAAGCTCCCTGTCTTCCGTGGTGCTGTGCGCCCACATTGATGTACATCATCGCTACAGTTCCCATCATCAGGGTCCCTTCATTACAGGGTTTGCTTTCTTTCTTTCTTTCGGCTTCTCCATTGCCTCCCCCCCCCCCAATTACCAGACACCTTGCGAAAGAAGCGGGCGGCCACGCGGTCTGTGGGAACCAATGGCAGCAAAGAGGCGGACCGGGCGCGGGCAGGTTTGTAGCATTTATTGGCCCCGTGTCAAGCGCCGGCCGGCCGGCTCGAGAGCTTCCCGTCTAGCGGTCGTCGGTGCTGCCGCTCCTGCGCTCGGCGCCTTGCGCGGACGGGCGATGGATCGCGTGGCGCGCTACGCCGACGCCCCTCTGCCGGGGGCCGACGCCTCCTCCTCCTCCCCGCCGTGCCCCTCGCCGAAGGACGGGCTCCTCCGCTCCCCGAAGCCGCCGATGAAGAGGCAGGCGGTGAAGCGGCACTACCACAAGCACAACCTGCGGCATCGCTACGAGTTCCTGGAGACGCTGGGCAAGGGCACCTACGGCAAGGTGAAGAAGGCTCGGGAGCGATCCGGCAAGCTGGTAAGCGGGCGCGGATCCTGCGGGGCTGCGGCGCGTGTCGTGCGCGGGGCGCGCTGCCCCTCCGCCCGTGGAGGTGCCGCATTCGCTCCGCAAGCCGGCACGGGCGATGCGCGCCTCCCGGGGTGGCCTTATGGAGGGGGCGGGGTGGCTTTTTTCCCTTAAGTATCTTGATCATTTGTACTTCTGAAACTCTCGGGGAGGGTGACGTTTACAATCAGACATGCCGTATATTAAAACAGCATCGGTGCCTGCAGAGTAAGACGAGATCCTGTATTCCCATTCGACCCAAAGGCAGGTTCACTTGACCAGCCAGGTGAGGGATGTGGCGCGCGCGCGCGCCTGCGGCTTCTAGCTCGGCTCGTAGGTGTTTTATTGCGCTTCTTCGCGGAGCGCCTGAGCCGCCGAGATCGTGGGAAGGCGCGGACGGGGCCGCCGCCCCTCCCCTCCCCACGTCCGCGCCAATCTGCCTCGGATGCTCCGCCGCCTCGTCACAGTCGCGAGGGGAGCCGGCGGCTGCGTTCAGACGTGACAAAAGGCTCGTCTCGGAGCGACCGCGGCCCACGCGTGTCCCCAGGGCTCCTCGGAGCGGCCCCCGTGTTCCCAAGCCTCCTCTAATGCACCGTCAGGAGAGACGGGGGAGGGGCAGACGGGCGTGTGAACGATCCCGTCTCTTTAAGGGGCTTGCGTGCGTGTCCGATCGCAGCCCGGCTCGCAAGGCGGGCGGCGTGGCGCGATGGCGCGCGTGCCCTTGGGCGTCCATTGACCCTTGTGCTCCTTTTGAATTTTCCCGCTATTTTCGCGCGACCGTCGATGTTCGGGGTGTCAGGGTGGCGCCGTAATCTCCCCCCCTCAAGCTCCCGCCCCTGCGGCAAGAGCCGCTGTCGCCTCCCTCCCGCTAAGCCGCGTAGCCCGGGAACGTCGCTCCTCCTCGCAGCGCCTCTCCCGGCTGCTTCGTGCCTTTGTTTTTCCGGGTGACGTGGGCGGCGGCTCCCCCCTGGCTGCCTGCCGGCAACGGCCTCTGTTCCATTGCCGAAATTACGAAGGCCGCTCTGCGCCCCGTCCCCCGAGACACCCCGGGGCCGCGTGTGGCATAGGGCGAAAGCCGGGGCTGTTGCCTTGCAGAAGGGTGTGTGTGTGTAGATGCTGCACGGTGAACGCGATTCGGATCGTGTCTCGGCTTCCCGACGGGAGGGGCAGATTAGCAAACCTTGAAAAACGTATACGCCTGGCCGCCGATAGAAGTGCATTGCATAATGGATGTTAATTACACTGAATAAGCAGCATACTAATTATGCTACATGACCGGGGGGGGGGGAATAAATAAAAGGAAGAAAGAAGAGGGGACAAGAGTCGTGCGAGAGTTCATTTATTAATCTGCAATTCCGATGTGCATTTGAATGAGCCCTGCCAGGGAGGATCACCGGCCACAGGCTCTCCACGTGCGGTCAGCAGCCTGATCTTGGATGCGTTTAGTCAGAAGGAAATTTCACCGTTTCTACTGGGATTTATTCCCCCCCCCCTCGCCCCGTGATAATTATGCAATTAAATAAAGCTGCAAGAAGGAGGGTGGTTGGAATGGCGGGCAAAAACCTCCTCTCCTTCAAATATCTGTTTATTGTTCAGCTCCCCATCTCAGCTCCCTTGGGAGAAGGGCTTTTGATTCCAAAGGGAGTGATGCAAACAGGGAAGCGAATTAATTCCGATCCGAGTTAATAAACCAAACTGGCAGGCTGGGGGACAGGTCTGTGCATGCGTTAAATGGTGGCTTTGCTCAGCTTCCCTTCCCTGGTGTGAATCATTCCGGCTGGTGAGGAAAAGTGATGGGATTAAGGGCAGGGTGGTAAAATTTTCACCTCCTTAATACAGTAGCATGAAATGGCATTTCCCTTTGAGGCCTGCAAAGTCCTCTTTGATGGCTAAGATAGGGAGAGCGGATTGGCCTTGTAAAGTAGGAGTGCAGCTGCTAGTGGGCCCATTTGGCAAAAGATAGCTCTCCCCCCCCTTGCTAAAAAGTAGAGGACAAAGCTAGACAATCCTGTTGCTGTGTTTCTCTCCTCCTCTTTGCCTGTATTGATCCGGCATGAATTGCTTGCCAGCGTCACTGTTTGGCCATGGATGGCCTCCCTTGAAATGCAGCAAATCAGCTCCCATTGCCTGAGATCTGATAAGGTGAACAGTGGGGGAGGAATCTTCACTGAATCTAGAAGAGACCCACTGATCTTTGGCCTTTCCGTTTTGACCTTGCTATTCTGGTGCAAATTAGCGTTTCCACTGGGCAGAGTGTGTTGGTGGATGCACTTAAGAAACAGCTGAAGTTTTTCCCTAAGACTTATAAATGATCTGCCAACAAGGCTAGAGATATTTCTTGGCTTTCCAGACTGGATTCTTGCTAGCTTGGGAAAAAACCTCTGGTGTGATGGCAGTGGAGATTTTATTAAAACTTAATTCAGGAGCCGGGGTCGTGCAGGAAGGCTTGGCAAAGATCTAAGCTTTTGGAATAAATTATCTGGTATTATCATCAGTTTAGCACATTTGGGACAATGTTGATGTGGGTGGTAGCCTGCCATCAGGTTAACAGAGAAGTGGCAGCTTTTGTTTCTGTGTGAAAGAGGAGTTTGTGTGGTGCCTTGGCAATAAATATCACATCTGCAGGTTTGGTCTTTTTCTGCAGAATTTTGGATTGTTGAAGCATGGAACAAGAATTAAAGGTCTCAACATAAGCTTTAGAATCTTCGAAACCCCAATCTAGAGTTTATTCTCTGTTATCATCCTGCTTTGCACTTTTATGATTAGCATTCAGGTCAACAGGAATATTGATACATTCAAATCAGTATTGCCCCTACCAGATGCTGGTTTTGTCTCTACAGGCTGTTTAAACCACTGTGGAGAGGAACTGATGTTTGCCCATCTCTACAGTAACTATATGCACTGCAGGGGCTGGAGTCTAGTGGGTAAATATAGGGGTTTCAAAACTCTTCCAAGATGCATAGAGGAGTTTCAGTGTTCCTCAGGGATAATAGTGGAGCTGCTAAGCACCTCTATAAGGCTGCCTGAGGTCATAATGGCAGCCACATTTAGCAGTAGGGCTGATTCAGTTGAGATTCACTCATTATTTTGCTGCCATTTTGAACCTTTTTCACTTTTCATTGTCTATATTTCACAGTATGATTCTCGCTCTCAAATTATTGCTTCTCTTAACCAAGGAGTCTTCCAAAATTTTAAATTGTGCATCAGTTTTCTTGTTTAGTTTTTGACCAATGATCAATAAACCAACCAAATTAATAAGTACCCATGGAAAAGAGCAAACAAAAGAAACCCACAGAATTTCATTGACTAGAAACACTATATGGAGTATAATCAAAACCTAAAATTTTAAAATTCCAAAATAAATTATAGGGACATGCAAGAAACGCTTTCTGAATTTTGTTCTAACTTGGAAGGACACTCACAAAGCCTCAGAAGTGTTCTGCCCATTATAAACAATGGTGGTGGGCTTCTTGTCCTGGTTCTATTGTACTTACCGCCTAAAGCAGTGGTTCTCAACCTGGGGGTCGGGACCCCTTTGGGGGTCGAATTACCCTTTCAGAGGGGTTGCGACGAGCCTCCTGCTGCCCTTTCCTCCCACCTCCCAGCCACTCCGCTCCCGTGGTTGGGGGTCCCCACAACATGAGAAACTCCATTAAGGGGTCGCGGCATTAGGAAGGTTGAGAACTGCTGGCCTAAGGTCTCCTAGGACAGTTGGGTGGCAAGTACAATGGGAGCTATCTCCACCTAAACCATAAAATATTTGTCTGATTGGGTTTTTTTTTATATCCCTTCTCACTGGCCACCCCATCTGATGGTTTCAGAGTGGCAGCTGTACCTGACCATCAACATTCCTTCTATTATTATTATTATTTCATAGATACTGGAGAGAAGAATTTGTAACTTGTCTATCAGAATATGGCTTAGTTTTGTTCTGGTTGGAGGGCTGCAGGGGAGGAGCAAGGCTTTCATTGGAGGCTGCACAATCATCTGTTTCAATTGCCCTTCAATATGGGGCAGATCTATGCAGGCTTCCAACTGGAGCCTCACCCCTCCCTCTTTGCCACCCCCCTGCTCTGTACCAGGCTTAAACCATTCATAGGCTAGAAGCTTCAGGCTCATTCCTCAGGGTAAGTGAGCATCTGAGAATAAATCATGAAGGGAACATACTCATGCCGCATATATTGAACACCTTTGAAAATATTACACGCTAGTTTAAAATCTGAATTTTCATTCAGTTGCTTCTGCTGCCCTTGTGAACACAAAGCAAAATGCCCACAGTAATTGGCATCTCTCTGGAAGAGACACAAAACCACCGTCTTTTTCTAAATTAGATCAAACTGTAGGGGAGCTTCACAGAAGTTTCAGCTTCTCCAAAAAACATTTCTGGCCACTCGATTGCATCTCAGGGAATAATTTTATTCACCTACTCTTTCCTATGTCTAGACCTCCTTAAGACTTCAAATAAGTCAAGCCTTGTTCTGTGATGTTTCTGATCAAAGCATGTGAATCCTGTATTTACTGAGTCAGCTGTAGGAGTAGAGAATTTAAATTAACAGTTCTCATGCCGACAACACTGAGGCTAGAGAAACCAAGCAACTTTATATTCATCTGCCTTTCTCAAGCTTGAAGGTGTCTGCCCTACTTTTCATGCAGATGTGTCTTCATTTGCCAGCAAAGCTATTACCTTGGCTTATGAAAATGCCAATTTGTTGCTTACGTAGAAATTATGAGTAGCCTTCTTCTTTGCCTGGAGCTGCCTATGAAACTGCAGACTGGCTCCGTGGCGATCAGTCAAGTTGGTTCCTACACCTGTTTGCCATATTGCATCTGCTGAGTGTAGCTTTTAGTTCTTGGCTACTTGCCAGTTCAAACAGGAAGTTGAATTTCTATAGGCTTTGCTACCAAAATATGATACATCTACCCTACACACACACACACACACACACACACACACACACACACACACACACACACACACACACACACACACACACAGGAAAAAGGGCATGTCTGTGTGTCTTCATGCTTAAAAATTAGCCCTGTCTTTGTATATTTGGAAGACTATGTGCAGAGAGACAACTGTGTAATACTGCAGGAAAATATAACTTGTAGCCCCATAACACTGGGCTCTGTGACAGTGGGATATGATTCAAAACTTGCCAGGAACAGGGAAGTGAGCAGAATCTGGAACTGGTTTTCAAAGCACCTGGCAGACTTTCATTACCTGTTGGAGATCTCTCTGTTGCCAGAGCCATAATTAAATCCAGATTAGATTTGAGTTTTAAAACTAAATTATAGCAATCATGTGGAGCTTGATCGGTGAAGTACAGTGTTAGTTTGCAGTTGCCATTTGCTGTGTAAAGTGGTAAGCTATTTTGGACAGAATACAATACAATCGCCAACATACAATATGGTTTTCTACAGCATCTTTGTCCTTCCATAGGGGGTAAAATCTGAGTTCCTTTCTTCAATATGATCCCAGAAATTTGCAATGAAATGATTTGGCCTCTGCAGTACTATTGACTGGTTCTTGCCTTTGCAATGTCACTGGCTTACACTGGTAGACTGGGCTTCCACATTAATAACTCATTATGGTAATCCAATGGGCCCTTTCTCTTGGATAGAGAACGCAACCTTGAGAATGATGTGCTTAATAAGAGATCTTCTTAAAGAATTTCTCGGCTAAGTATATGGCCAATGTCAGTCCATGGGTCAGGATCATGGGCAGGGGAGGATGCAATTTTTTGTTCCCCAAGCCATGCTTTGAGGATCAAAACACAATTTGGGGTGATTAATGTAAGACCTCCAGTTGCTTCTTGTGTTGTATTGCTTGCGTCTGCACACCCAAAGTGAAATACATTGTCATTAATTCATTGTTGCAACCCACCCTGAGATCTCTGGTTATATGATGTGGTAAAAATACAAATAAATACATCTGGTGGAAGGTACCATAAAGATACATGGGTAGGATGGTTGTCTTAAAGCTCAAGAGGGGGAAAGGATGCACAGATTGCCAGTCTTCTAGTGATACTAACACCTTTTGCCCATCTCCATTCTTTGATACATCACTCAGTTACCTCCCATGGCTCTTTTGTACGTTACACCAAATAAAGGAGCCCTCATATAATGTGTCATACTGATTCAGACTAAAAGCACAGGTGGGGTTATATTCTGTTTGGCCATTTTAGCTGCCACCTTTCATCGTGTAAAAAGGGAAGCAGTGGTCAGCAAATGATATTTCTTCATGACTGAGTCCATTTGTTTGGAGATAAGAAATATGAATACACACCTCCCCATGTGCCACATGGGCACAGCATGTTTTCATCTGTGCATTAAGTAACTTGATTGTTATGGTATTTGCCATTGCCTCTCAGGGGAAAGGATAAATCAGATGGGGATTTGGAAATGGAATACCTGATAAGAAATAGGAATGTGGTATGGATTTTTCTCCCTATCTGTTTTTTGCTACAGGCAGTATCTGCATCCTTCAACATCCTCCCAAAACACCTGGATTAAAAATAACTCCTATGTTTCAAATAATCTGATCCCACTTAGTTCTTGCTTCACAGCAAATGTACTTGGTTCCCACTTGGTTTCCTATTTGAATTGGTGTTCATCTGCATTTGCTTTCTCTGGAGGAGACAGATTAAGGATACAAGGGGCTTTGGTCCTGAATTGGGGGGACATGCTAGAAGTTTTGCTATGTTCCTTTCCAGTAACGTATGCATGGGTGCCAGCCTAAGACTTAGGCTGCCTTCAGATAGTGAGAGGAAATCCTGGATATTAGGAGGATGCTGGCATTGCCCAGGGGCCATAAGATTCTATGGGGCTCCCATGATGTGATTTCACTTACTGGGTCATCTGATGATGGCCCAGTAAGTGAGGCTCTTATTACATTGGTTTAGTAGCAGACTATTAGATCTTGCCACATGGCTAGTCCTCCCTCCCTCCCTTCCTTTATTTTTTTCTGTGATTAACAAGGTCCTGGAAGTTTCCAAGTGGTGTAATACCACAGGACTTTGCCAGCCATCCCAGTAAGCAAAATCAAGCCAACAAAGTAAAAATGGTGATGGATCTCTAGTACTATTTTATACTTAAAATTAAGTGGCTGATAGACTGCCCCAACATGTCATTGTAGTTGTCTGATACTTCACCTTTGATGGTGACATCTTAATGGCATATTAAGCATATCTGGCAGCAGCTTTGGTTACCTTGTTGATCTGAGGTTTTTTTTCTTTGCAAGGCTTCATGGTGAGAGAAACATGTATGGATTGTCCTAATTCGGAAGCACACCTTGTGCACATTTCCTGATGTACAATTAGAACCTGGGCAGGTAAATTCAACAGAGCCTTGATTTATGTAAGGCATATTTATGTGGTCTGCCTCTCTAGAATTTGCCGGGCAACTCTGTGAGGCAGCTTGGACCCAGTTATGTTGGAACAGTGGTATTCCAGACACCTCACTGTGGCTGCATCCAATTGTTGCTTACTTATTTTGCTATGTTTGGATATTCCAGAATAAAGCATGGATACTCTGGAATATCCAAATATAGCTGAGTAAATAAGGGGTGTCTGGATGCAGCTTGTGATATGGTGAAAAATGGAAGGATGAGATTTGTAGCAGGGATGTGAAGAGGGGGCAAAGTGGATGAGGATTTTATGACCTGGACCAGACAACTTGGCTTGCTTACTTTGTAAAAAAGAGAAAGCTTTACATTATACAGTAGATGTTCACATTGCAGATAATGAGACTCTGAGGAAGAAAAGATTAACGATTAACCCTCTGGATACAGCACAAAGTTCTGCAGGACTGTTAATAGCCTTTGCTGCTTCTGTTTATTTGGATTCTCATGTTCAGCCATACTGATTCACAGGCTGTGCTTTTGAAAGATAACTCCAAACTACACAGAGGTGTGGGTGCTCCACGCTTGTATACAGCAATGTTAAGTTTAGGCTTTGTTGATCTACCATTGAATTAAGTAACAATTTTGGATTGTGTAGATCTTTTGAAAGGAAACTCTTTTGCCCAGTGGCCATGTCCTTTCGCTTTCTTTAATACCACTGTTTGACATAGGTATCTCCCTTGAAATTGCCTATCCCCTCTCTGGGCCAAGTTGCAAGAGTGATTCATGATAATTGTCGTGCCTGGCTGAGCTCACATCAAGTTTGGAAATGGTAATCCTAATTTTGTTACGACTGGGAAGTTATCTCACAATAGGACATACAATGTGGCAATCTACCATATGCAACTCTTAAGTAACAACTGAGGTCTATGGCTAGAACACAACACTTCAGATTTCCTGAGAATACTATTGTGCTGCTTTCTTAACAGTAACAAGAAATGAAACTTCATCCTCAAAGTCCAAGATAGCTTTTCAGCTAGTAACTAGGCCACCACATCATTCTGTTACAACATGGGTTACAATATTTCAGATATTTCTGCTCCGGTGGCCATTACAGAATAAGAAATATCTTGGTACATACTACCCTTTTGAGACGACTGAATGCCCTGTTCCTCTATTATTGGTAATAGAGGATTGTAAGTTAATGATGGTTGGATGAGAGAGCACTAACACTTCACTGCCTTTAGGATGCAAGGGTAGGCCTCCCTTTCCTTCTTGTTGCTGGGAGACTTAGTATTATGTGTCCTCTAGGATCCTTTTACAGGATTAATACTGTTCCGCATTCTTGTCTGATAGAAGAAACGAGGTTGTGCAGGATTCCGTTGTAAATTCAACCCAAGGAGTGTATTGTCTTCACAATTCCTTTGAAAGAGGATTAGCTGCATCTATTCTTTGGTGCTCTCACTTTCTTTTTCCTCCCCTTCATTTCCTTGTAGAGGAATTTTCATAATAAAGAAATCTAAGTAAAGTTTGTAAGGTTTTCTCTTGCCAAGTCAGATCTGCACAGTTTTGTCCAGCTGTTGCATTTGGAGGAACTTTTGTGTCTAATTTTTTCCCCAAAAGGAATATTATGATATTACCTGGAACCTGATAGTTTGCTTTACAAGGTCATGTTTTGAAAAATACTTGAGTGATTTATACTTAGCTAAACATTCTGGGAATAATTATATTGACACTTCTAAGATATGTGCACAGGTCACATCCGAACTCACTACAAAACCAACACCTAGGGTCAGAACTTCCCTGTATTGACATCAAATGTGTGCTTTCAGTTTTAAAACAACAAAAGTGGACAATCTTGTGTTGAAAATAGCATATTAAAGCTCTGTTAAAATTGCAGGTGAATAAAAAATAATGGTAAATTTAAAGATAAAAGAGGATGAGAAGATTCCAAGCTAATGTAAACCAACATTTAGTTGGCAGTCCACATAACAGCATCACTTATGTTCTTCCCATCATGCATTTCTTCTAATGTCAGCAGAAACATGTGAGCTTCTTTGCTTGGAGACAACTTCAGATCGATATGATAGCTTAAATTACAAACATTTTAGTGGCTTGTTGTTTCCATGCATATTGACTAGAACTTTGATCTAGTGCCAGCTAAAAAGAACTCATAAGGCTGCTGCTGTTGTTTGACCCTTGGGTTCAGAAACAAAGATCAATTTGCTGTCCATTCCTGAATATATATCAAACTCCTGCCTTTGCCATTGCATTAATAGGCAGCTTGGTTCCGAACCAGAATATAGTTGCATGTTGTATTTCCAAAGGTGAAGATGGAAATTATTTCACTAACGTTTCCTAAACTTTTTGACAGGTTGCTATTAAATCAATCAGGAAAGACAAAATAAAGGATGAGCAGGATCTTGTCCATATCCGCAGAGAGATTGAAATCATGTCATCCCTCAATCACCCCCACATCATTGCTGTCCATGAAGGTAAGAACGCTTAATGTACTGCTAAAAAAATATTACATCTCACACTTTTTTTAAAAAAATCCTATGCTTTGAACATTGTCAGTGAGGAACTAATTGCAAAACATGGAAAAACCACAAAGACGTAAGCAGCAGTAGTCTCACTGTTTCAAAACACAAAAGTGAAAGCTGTTAATCAACATCCAACATGCTTAAAATTCCCTTCTGCTTTTTTTCTTGTTTATTTCCTTTTTGTGTACAAAGCAATGTCATAAGAGCAAATGTTCTTCAAAAAATCAAACGCAGCATTTCCTGCCATGCCGTCTAGCCTTGCCACTAAAGATGTCTGCAAAACTATTCATAGGGCTTTGACAAGCCATCTACAATATGCTATAAAAGCCTTGTTCTGTGTTTTATAGTATTAGTGTTTGACATATGGCATGTATGTGCAATGTTAGACAGGCTAACGCCTAGAGATGTTGCTAGAAATTATATAACCACTGGTATTTCACTAACCTGAACATTTGCACTGCTTCTGCAGTTCTGCTTGGAGAGCTTGTAAGAATCTGGGCAGAAAAACCTTCTTGATTATACATTAAATAGTGTAAATCTTTGGCTCGCTGTCTGCAGTGATCGCAAATCAGTTAGAAGTTAAAAAAAATCTAAATCCTGCTTTTCTATTCTATCTGAGGATCTTTCTGCACTAAAAGGCCTGTGGTCTGAACTGGTGGGTCCGGCCCCTTGGTTTGGAATAAGGCAAGGCATAGTCTGAAACAGCAGCATCTGCATGGTGATGCTGGTCCAGAAGAGTTTTGAGGCCAGGCTCCAAGTACTCCAAGTACAAATGTTCCTGACCTCAGAACCTTTGGGGAATCCATTTGAGCAGTGCTGTTTGTTGTGTCACTAAAATCAGTCCCCTGCTCGTCCCAGTCACGGAGATAGGCCTTCTGCATGCCTCTGTTCACTGGTGTGCTGGAATGGGTTTACACTCTTTTTAAGGACTTTGTGGTGCTTTGTTCCCAATTAAGGGCCTGATATTGGTGTTTCCTAACTAGAAAAATCTATTTACTTTAATCTAAAATACCAGTTTAAATTATGAGTGTGAAAACATCCCATGAGTCTATTAAACAGGGAAGTTTAGAATTTTGAGTGAATTTATTTTTTGAAAACATCTTACCATTTGTCTTGCCTAAAGAAAGCATCTGAAATTTTCCAGCTGGTTGTTTCTGTAGTGAACTGAAATTGTAGTACCACATCCCAGGGCTGAGCTGGCTAACCTGCATGCCAAGATGGGAAAGCCAGAGACTTGTCATTAATATGGTTTAGAACAGAAGCATCTCAAATTCTCTGTGATGCCCTGAGTTTTTTTTTCCTTTTTCTTTATATATAGTATTTGAGAACAGCAGCAAAATTGTTATTGTGATGGAGTATGCCAGCAAAGGGGATCTCTATGATTATATCGGTGAGCGCCAGAGACTAACAGAGCAGGAAGCTCGGCATTTCTTCAGGCAGGTGGTGTCAGCTGTCTACTATTGTCACAAGGTGAGTTGGACCTGATGGCTCATGCAAAAGACTTAAGGCAGGGACTCCACAAGGTCAATGTGGCATTGGCTCTGCCCTTCTCAAATCATGTAAAAAAACTGCCTTGGTGAACCTGCTGAAATCCATGCTCTTTATCTAACAATTACCTGATCTTAGCATAGATGTTGTGTGGAAGCTTTCATATTTTAACAAAAGCAGGATGCACACTCTTTTGGCTTTTGTTGTATATCTGTAAAGTCTGGAACAACTTTAGGGCTTTTCTGCATTTGCCTGGTATACCAGAATAAACTGCTCCCTAATATGCTATGTTGTGCATGGGAGCAGCATTCTGGTCCAGAAGGGCTCCTTAGTCCAGACGGCAGTGCATGCTTCTGGTCCACTCTGGGATGGAGACAGTACTGTGATGTGCGGATGCTCCATCCCAGAGCATGGCGGGTCCTCTTGATCACCTGAGTGCAAACAGGCCCACATTTTCCAGGTATTTGGGTAGAGTTGCAGTCTTCAGATTCATGGAACCAATATTTACAACAGTTTCCAGGAATATAATTCTTATGAATATTGGGGCTCTTCTTTATATATTTGTCAAGCAGAAATGTATCGTATAATGTTTGCACAAAGCAAACTGGTTTATGTAACACAGTCCTTGAAAAGGACCACCAGTTCCTGGACCAAGAGCTCCTACAGTGCCTCTCTTAGTGTTAATTTTACACAGCAAAAAACCTCAAATGTGTCTCAAAAGCACCTCTGAGATAGTTATGCATGGCCTCTGTGTTCTCATTCCATCTATAACCCACCTTTCCGATTCCACTTGTGAACTATCTCTAAGCCGCCTCAGAAGTGTGGGTCTGTGTTAATTTCATATGAACTCAGCCATAGTCTTGGATGGGACCTCTTAAGTCCTGCCTAGCCAGCCCATTATGTAGATTATAAAGGCGGTAAAGTGTTCCTGAGATGACCAGCTTATACTTCAGCCAACATAATGGAACTGCATATTTTCTAAGGGTGTTTTCTGTTCAGCAAAGTACCATATTTTCTTAATAAAGTTAGTCACAGTAGTATTGTCAACGTCGGCTTTGCCCTCAGGGTAACACCCAAGCCTGTCACAGTGAATTTGCAACTGAAAATAGAAGTCCTCTTGGACGGATCTTCACTTGTTGAAATAAGCCAGATTCAGTCTGAAGAGACAATTCAGATGTTCTCCTTTCTAAGGAGGAGTGTGAAAACATCTCAATCTTTCTACTTGCGGTGTCATACTAGCTAAGAAAACTTTCTGAAATATAATCTTGATGAATCCCATAAATCCGTAACACCTGAAAGTCTGGTTTTGCTATTGTTTTCGTTATAAGCTGCACTTGCTGATGCATTGTAGCAGTTAATGCCAAAAATAATAAGATCACTTGCTAAATTGATTGCATTTGTTTTGCTTTAAAATTTTATTTTTGAACTCTGGCCCACATCTTTGGCAGGCAAAGAGGATACTTAATGTGATAGAATGAGGTGCAGCTTGAATGAGTTCTGAGTTAAACTTGTGTTTTTCTCTCTAGGGCTGCCTCTAGATCTTTATTTTGCTATTTAGTGATATTCTGGAGTAAATGGGGCACCTACCGGTGTGGGTGCTTGCTCTCACGATGGTGTGACACATACATCTGGGTATTTTGATGAATCAAAATACCTGGAAGTACAAAATGACTTCCCCATGTGCATGAACAGTTGGCATTTTCAGCATGGTCTGACCCCACACGTGTGATAGCCATTCCCAAGATGGTAGGCTGTGCGAGCAAGCATCAAGGTAAATCCAGATACATGTGGCAGTCTGAGCATAATGCTGGGATAATCCTAGGTTTTATACCCTGGCTGTACACAGCCTAGATAAAACAAACAGTTCCTCTTTAACATCTGAAGATCAGGAATTGCATGCCTTTTTCTTGCAGAACATGAGGGAAAAGATAGGAATTCAGATGTTGGAGCCTTTGGACCTTTCTGCACTTATCTACATCATAGTCTTCTTCAGGATCTGTTTTGTTTGCAAACTGGTGTAGAGTAAAGAGGCCCCATTCCCTGCTAGTGTGCTTCATCTGCACCAAATAAAGTGTCATATAGATCAGGAGGCCCAAAATGGCCTCCTGGTTCACTTTACTATAGATTGGGAGTACCTATAGACCTCACTGAACAAACATATGGGTGCAACAGGCCATTTGGTGGCACAAAATGTGTCCCCTGAGGTTGGCTCTGAAGCTCACACAAGCTTCAGGTCAGTGTGGGGATGATCTAGAGCAGAGGATTGCCTGATCCAGATCAGCTAATCCAGATTACCATTGGTAAGTGCAGAAACATCCTTTGTTATGTTTCTAGGAATGCAACGAGACAGGACAAAAATGGATATAAAGAATACGTAGCAAATTGCAGTCATGGAACACATTGCATTTAATCTACATCTGTCTACTATATTTTGAAACATTTCCAGAAATTGCAGAGAGATGTTCAGACTTTTCTTGGGAACAATGTAAATCTTTCAGAGCCAGACCCCCCACCCCCTATACTTTATTAAGTGGCTGATTTTAACTGAGCTAGCCAGGCATGTCAATTGGATTTGTTGGTTGCATTGCATGATTTGTAAGGGCACCATGATGCCTAGCATTGATCAGCCAATATGCAGCATGTGGCTGCCAGAGTAATGAGAGATGCAAATGCAATTGGCATTCCTCCACTTGGAATCCTAATTTGGTGGAGATTTAGGAAAACTAGAACAATGGCAAGAAAAAATGCACCCAAAAATACTTTGGCGTTTGTTGTTTCCATCGCTGTTCTCTGGTATAGACAGCTGACGTTAGCGCATGAATTACTTTAATTCAAAATATGAAGCCACATGCTCATATTTTTTCTTTGCTTGTCTAAATCAGAACTAGAGTGGAACTTCAGTAGAATAAAATAGGAGATGATAGTTTAGAGATGTATATTGGGCTAAGTGTGTCTTTCTCTTCCACTCTGCTCTTTGCTGCCAGATTCTTTTGTTTTTTGTCCTACACAAAAAACCAGACTGCTAAGCACTACTTTTGTTTTATCAGAAAAACAAACCAAACTTCTTCTTTTTCTACTTCTAGAATGGAATTGTCCACAGGGACCTGAAACTTGAAAACATTCTTTTGGATGCTAATGGTAACATCAAGGTGAGTCGGGTTTTCCAAAGCACAGGGCTTTTTTTTTCCATGTGGAATTACAGTCCTCACCAATCCTACCCTTTCGCCATGTTTTCTGGGGCTCATGGGGATAGGAATTTTACCCAGTTTGGGATAGGTTGCTCCGGATGCACGCCTGGATACTAGGTATACCAGTTTCCAAACAGCCATTCCTTTTTCTGGATTCTGGGGTTACAAAGCATGAACCTTGCTGTTTTCAGCTGCTCTGGTGAAAAAAAGAAATAAAATGCTCGGTAGGATTATTTTTCATTGCCAGCCTGAATTCTTTGACTAGGAAGGGGAAGAAGCTATAAATAGCAAGTGATTACCAGAAATTCTGGCTTATCTTCCCTGATAAACATAGAGATAAACAGAATAACTCAAGTGGTGACTCATGTTGAAGTAAGATATAAGAACACTTTGTGGCTTGTAAGAAGTCAAGAAATGCTACTTGCCTGAAGTGCTGAGGAGACTTTGGTTGTGTTTCTGCACTTACCTGGCTTATCCTGCTGCAGAGTAAGCTGCCTCATATTGGGATAAGGCTGTTCAGCTTGGGATGGCCTTTTACACATCAGTCCTCTAGACCTATTTTAGCAGTATACCATGTTGCGCTGCTGAAATGGGTCTCCCTTGACCATAGAAGTGTGCATACACACATCTCCATGGTCTGGTACACCACCCTCTAGTACCCCAGTAGACTTCAAAATTCTATCAGTGAAGTGGAGCATATGAGAGGGGGAGGGGCTTCCCTTATCTCACACCACTGTGCAGAAGGGAGCCTTGTAGACACCTTCCTGTTCTGTACAAGTGCAAAAGTGTTCTGGAAACCATTTTAGAGCCCAAAACGTTAAGGGTGAAAAGAGTAGCAGAAAAAGCTTTAGATTAGACTCCAATCATCCACAGCCAGCAGGGATAATAATTGCATACAGTAAGGAATTTCAGTCCAAGTGCAGCCTGAGGACCTTTCTGCACTCTGCAAGGAGTTAAGTTAGTCTGGGCCACTCCTATTCCATAAGTAACAGCAAAAAATCTGATGTCAAATTTGTGCCCCTGTGCCTACAACAGCCAGTCTGCAGTCCCTATGTGCAAAACCGCCCAATGTGCAACCCCAGAGGTTATACCACCTAAATAAGGAAATCAATCTCTGGCAATGTACTTCAGATACATGGGTGAACTATTGGCTCTCACTGTTCTGCTATGGTTGGGCAACTTTCTCTATCCAAAACTTTCTCTATCCAAATCCTATGGGATCTGCATTCTTTGAAGGAGTGATTCAGCAGGTGAGGATGGTGGTGCTTAGATTCCCCCTTTTTTCCTATTAGGTCCTTTTCTAATAAAGCAAAATAAGCAGATGGAAAGTTATGGAAACAGCTGACAACTGCAGTCCAAGCTGTTTGTTCTATACTTTCATAAGTCATAAGGAAGGGAAGAAAAAATAAATAAAGAAAAAGACCTCATGCATCAAAATGAAGGAATCAGAGGACTGCAGTGTTGTCCTCCTTGTTTATAATCCGAGTCCTCTTCCATCCAAACAGTATATGCCTTCTCTGAAAGGAGCAGTCAACTCTTAACTTAATGGAGATTTTTGTACAGTTAATAATAAACAAAGCTTCTCTATGGTCAGGTTTGCCTGAACAATAGGCTGTCCTGCAACTTCAGACTTGGAAGCTTGTGCTGTACCTTCTGGCTGTGGGTTGGATAAACAACAGTATTAAACTGTGGCATCAGCAAATATTGGCAGCTGTGGCACAAGGCAACTGGTAGAACAGGAGTCAGCTAATCGGTTCTTAAAGCCCTGATACACACTTGACAAAAATGTTCTACTTTCACTCAGGGAACATTGTGTCCTCCTAAGCTTTCCACTTTTTTTTTTTAATGTCCCAGGGTAGTGACAAATAGAAATGCCACGTGTGCAGATTTTTTACTTCAGTGGTATGAAGAAATAAGTGCCTTTTATTTATCTGTGTGGTATAAAGGCGAATGATTATAGCCAGAAACAGAATAAGTCAACCATAAAACTCTAATCCAAAGAATAATTTCTCTGGCGTGTAATTCATCATTTATCAGCCTGTGGTTCTAGGTTCATATCTGAAATCAAATTTAAGTCCAGTTTCTAGACCAATGCTAGGACTTTCCTGGTAATTTCCTTGCTTACTCATCTGTCAAAACTGACCGAGAGAGAAAGAGAGAGAAAGAGAGAGAAAGAAAAAGAGAGGAAGAGAAGGATGAACATCTCAAAACAATGCAGGAGATCAAAGGACCACATTAAGAATTAGGCATTACACAGTAATGGCCGGCATAGGGGCAGCCAGGAGATGGCTTGGCCAACCATCTCTGAACCAGATGAAGTCATCTCCTACCTTTGTTGCTCATAGAAGCAATCTCTATCACATCTCAACGTCACCTCTTACCCTGGAGTTCCAGGCCATATAAGGGTGTATACAGACCACCTTCTGGGTCTAGGTCCAATCCTCAGCTGGCATTCCAACTCAGGAGCTTGGCTTCTATGGGCCATGATCCATCTGCAAAATGTTCCATGTGATGAAGAGGGCTACATCAAAAATTAGGTCATTTAGCCTTAGCTATTTTGCCCCCATGTTGGCAACAGCTCGCTTCTGCACATTGTCCAACCCTTTGTGATTGATGTGAATAGTGAATAGTGCTTTTATTCCATGTTACTTTTTAAATGTAAGTATATTTTAAAAGGCCTAACCTGTGATATATTTTTCTTTCCTAGATTGCAGACTTCGGCCTGTCTAATGTCTTCCAGCAAGACAGGTTCCTCCAGACCTTCTGTGGCAGCCCTCTCTATGCATCCCCTGAGATAGTCAATGGACGACCTTATAAAGGACCAGAGGTGAGCTTCTTAAAGCCTTGGAATGATTTGAACTCCGGGGCCCTTCCTGCACTTGCCCTTATTCTGCTATATGTCCTGGGACCGGGACCTGCTGTCTGCATGCTAGTTCAGACCATGGCAGGCCCCAGGAGAAGCCTGCCGTAGCTTGAATTAGCATGCAGATGACAGAACTCTATCCCAAGATATATGCCAGAATAAGGCCAAGTGCAGAAAGGATGCAGTTATAGTTAAGCTGTTCAGACAGCTAGGGACTGTGACCAAGATTTCTGCTTCTTTATAGTGGCTATTCAATTTTCTGAAACCATGTGACTGCTCTTATGAATTGCATTTAGAAAATGTTTTGGTTTTTTGTTGGTGAATGCCATTGGTGGCAGAATCACTTTCATGGCACTGAAATTCAAATAACATATCGAGAGAGTCCCTTTTAAAACAGCAGCCATGAACAAGGCTGGCTTTGTCAATTTGCATCTTCCAGTAGTGTGGTTTAGCGTTGCTGAAAGGCTAGAATGAGAATCACTATCTCTTTAGGTGGATGATCATTGTATCTTTTTTAACCTGACTCTTCTACATCTTCAGGTTGATAGCTGGTCACTTGGTGTGCTCCTGTATATTTTGATTCATGGTACGATGCCTTTTGATGCCCAGGATTACAAGACTCTAGTCAAGCAGATCACAAGTGGAGACTATAGAGAACCCACCAAACTATCAGGTAACAGAAAAGAAGTGTAACAGCTCCAGCATTGTTTGTACAAGAAGGCAGCAGAAGTTTCATGCCTCTGCTACTCTTATTTAGAGCCTTTTTGCACTTACCTGACCGGTAAGTTTGAAGTGTGGTGGTGACCATTCACATGGCACATGCTGGACTAACTCCATACCTGGCCAGCAACATGTGCAATGCAAATGGCTGGCCAGATTGCCATGACGAAGTCAGAACCAGCATCCAGTCCATGGTTGGACATTGTCATGGCTATCGAGCAGCTGTGCCACTGTGCAGCTGCAGTTACATAGCTCACACTTCCTCACCATGCAGCACCCAGAAGAATGTGCAGATCTACCATCTCAGGAGCAATCCAGCTGCTTCTGGTCAGCCTGTGGACCTGCTTTTCAGTTGTCTACAACTGGAACACTCCTGGGAGGTCTTACTCCTGGGTGAGCTGTGGGATTGGCTACAGATGGAGCAATTCAGCAAGTGACTTGGATCGCTCTACAAGCTAAGTGCAAAAAGGCCGTTATTTTAAATATCTCTATACTTCTTTTCATTCTGAAATTTCAGAGTGGTTCATAACCAACAGATTAAGACCAATCAATGCAAACTGAAAAAATAATTTTAAAAAGTGACTGGGAGAGAAAGAACACTGGAATGTCTGGGGTAAGAAGAAATATCTTCAGTAGGTACATGTAAGATGTCATGGTGGGCACTCACAGGCTGCTTTCAGAGGAGAGAACATTTCAGGGGACATCACAAAGAAATCCTTCTGCAATGATTAAACAAACCAAAATAATGACTGGTGCAGACTGCTTTTCTTGTGAATTTGTTGCTTTTATAGAAATTCCTTAAAAAGGAGAGTCACATGGAGTATATCCCTCATATCCACATCTGATGTACCTTTTTGTCTTCTAGATGCCTGTGGCTTAATCCGTTGGATGCTAATGGTGAACCCAGAGCGCCGAGCCACTATTGAAGATATTGCCAGCCACTGGTGGGTGAACTGGGGTTACAAGATGCCTGTTGGGGAGCAGGAGTCATTGCGTGAGAATGAATCTCCGCTAGCCACGGTGGCAGAGTGGCTGCGCCGCTCATCCAGGCCACTTTTTGAAAATGGCTCCAAGGTACGCTGCTTCTTCAAGCAACATATCCCTGGAGTTACCCTGGAGAGACAGCGCTCACTCAAGAAGTCAAAGAAGGAGAATGATGTATCTCATGCTCTGCAAGAAGGAGCCTCAGCTCCAGAAAAGTCTGTCTTGAAGAGGCCCAAAGGCATCCTGAAGAAAAGAAACTCCTGTGAAAAGACCCAGGCTTCTCCTCCTCCAGTTAAGGCAGGCCCTGTAAACGTGGGAAAGGAGGACAATATTGTATCCCCTGTTGAGGTGCCTTGTGTCTTGTCATCCAGAGCTTTGGCTTATAAAGAAGCTGCTGCTGCAGCCAACCTTCCTGCACCGAAGAAGGGAATCCTGAAGAAAACCCAGAAAAGAGAGTCTGGCTATTATTCATCCCCAGAGCGTAGTGAATCAGCAGATGTCTTGGACTCAAATGCAGAACTTGATACCAGTGTCTTTGACCTCTGCCCCTCCTCTGCGCAGAGCCCTAGTGAGCATCACGGCAGGCGGAAAGGGATTTTGAAGCACAATGGCAAGTACTCTTCCAGCAGCACAGAGTCAGATGGAGTGCCTGCAAAAGTCTTGCCTACTTTTGCTGAGGTCTCCTTGCCCAAGCTGTCCCTCACCTCCCGTATTTGCCCATCCAGTGCTGTGAGCGAGGACAGTATTCTTTCCACAGAGTCCTTTGACCAGCTCGACTTGCCTGACCGAATGCTGGGGAGTGGCGCGGGGCCCATGCGGGGGGCTGTCTCTGCAGATGACCTCCTCCAGCTGGAAGAGGGGGAGGAGGAGACGGGCGGTCGCCGACTCCGCCGCTGGACAGTAACCCGCTGCCAAAACCCCCTTGCTGATAGTTGCTTCTCTCTGGCAGACTGCGACAATGTCACTGAGGTCTACAAGCGAGCCGTTGCTATCAGCATGAAGCTAAGCTGAGAGACCCATGGTCCACGAGGTCCCCCAAAAGACTTGACGCTAATCAATGCACACATCTGCAGTGGTGACGCTGCCATGGAGGAGCAGCATTGTTCAAACAATTTGCACTTGGCTTTAGGAAGGACAAGAGAACTCCCCTTTTCTTAACAGGGCTGGAAGTGCAACTGATTACAAGTATTTATTTGTTGCATACTCTTTGATCTTTCCAGGAATGTAAAACAAGAAAATGTTCATGTTTCTACTGTGGCGTGTAAAATGGTACAACAGGGTACAGGAGTGTGTTTGGAGGGAGGAAGGCAAAAAATATGCTGACTCAAGAAGTCAGCTGACAGGGAGACAGTAAACGTAAGGGAGGAATAAGGACAATGGAGTGGGGCTGGAGATTTGGGGGAGAAAAGTACATTAATGGTAGGGAAAGGGAATACATCTGATGTGAAAATGATTGTCTCAATCACAAAGTGTTGAAGACTTAAAGCACATGGTTCCAAATGCCTCCCATCTCTCCAAACAGACCCTGATGGTCATTTCTAATTCTGGTGATTGGGACGGTTATTTTGTTTGCACTAACAATGTTAACAGGGGTCGAAATGCCTCAGAAGTGGAATGATGATGTGGCAGGATTAGAAAGTAACAGTTCTGGGATTGAATTTTTTAAAAAAGAGGTTTCTAGTTTATTGGAGATTATCTGCACTGCAAACTGAAAAAGGCCTTAGTATGCATAGCCCTAAACGGGGTGAAGAAAGGGACAAAGGCTTCCTTAAGGAATTCCTGGCATTCTCCATCAAATGAACGTTCCAGGCTTTCTTGGAGAATAAGCCACTGCATTTAAACTAAAAGTTAAAATACAACTGGTATTAAATCAAAGATCTTCCTTGAAAACCGGTTACCAAAATTGCACACAGGAGTTCAGCAAACTGGTCCCCCTCCCCTGCCTGCTTTTTAAATGTAGAAAAATCTTGCTTTGAATTCCATGTGCACTGAGCTTTCACTTTCCTGTCCCCAGTCAGTTCAAGATGAATTAATATTGCTTCCCAAGTGCACTGTTCTTATCCTTAGGTCTTAAAAAATACATTATTTCATTTAAAAACTTATTTTGTCTATAGCTGGGGTTCTTTGCCAAAGGAAGCAACTGCTAAATCATAGCATCTCCTGTGGCTTTCTGCACTTATCTTGTGTGATCTGGAACTTCGGGTCCAGATCTTCTCTGGATCTGCTCCCCTGCAATGTCCCAAACCTTGCACAACAAAGTGCGCCACCAAAATGAGTCCCCCCTGGCCCCAGTGGATCAATATACTTCACTATCAAGATCTACTGATATTCTAGACCAGAAGCAGACCAGGACTGGATTTGCATTTAAGCCTGTAGTATGCAATTAGGCAATACCTGGGCAGGTGCACCTGCACTGTCAGGAGGTGTTTGCAGCCTAGAAATGCCCCCTGCCTGCCCAGAGTTTGACTAATTGCATGCTAGCTGTAGAGCACGACATCATTCTCCACAAGCATGCTAACCTTCCCCAGCCGGTCCTTTGTGTCCAGCCGGTCAGCATTTGCAACTCTGCCAGCTGGGAAGGTCATTGGAGCTGCCATGCAAGTTCACTGGCAGCTCCGATGGCCTTCTGACATGACTGCGCAGAACGTCAGCGTCATAGCGATGGCACTGACTCACACACCATTGTGGAGGGCGCTGCACTCAAGATGGTGGTGCCAGAAGAGGACTGGCCCTGCAGCTGAACAGAGGTGAGTGTTCAATTGCACGGGGGTAGGCTAATGTTGACTAGCGATTGCAAGTGTGACTGCTAGTCAATGTTAGTTGATTGCACACCTTTCCTGTCCATGGGATGGGAAGGGAAGTGCAAAAACACTCCAGGAGTCAGCTAACAAGGGTAGGGCGTGTGGACAAAAATGTTCAGAAGACAACTAGAGTTAAGTGCAGAAAGGCCCTTATCTACATTTAGATTTGAGAAGGACCCATCAGATACAGATCTATAGAGACCTGAGTAGCCAAGTTGAAAAGTATCAGCAGGAGAGCCAAATGGGAACCCTTTCACTGAGCAGGGGGGAAAGAAGTTTTGTGTTGTTTGGCACAGCAGGTTTTCTTAAATGTGAAAAAATAAAGGATGTGCCTTTTTTCTTCGAAAGTGAGCTAAGCGAACATAAGGAATTTCATAGAAATAAAGTTTCATATTCCTTCCTTTCACAGCATCTGCCCACAATATCCCTTGAAAAGTCTTTCTGAGAGCCTTAGATTTGGGAAAGGCCTTCTGGGCAAAGAAGGGCACAAAAGATGTTTCTTTTTGTGCTACGTTTGGTTAACTTCTTTCACCATCCAAGACTATGGCCTTTCCTGTATTGGGCTTTAAGCCTGCCATATTCCAGGATATAATCCAGAATAAGACCCCATGCAGGAAGAGCCTTTGTTTTGGTCTGTCAGCCATGTGATTGGTTTCTCTCTCTTTCCCTCCCTCAAGTATTTTAAAACACTGCCTTCTGAGCACTAGGAATTGTAGGGGTTTTTTGGGGGGGGGATTGTTTTTAAGGTAAAAGTAGATTATGTGATGACTTCATCACTGGAAGAAAAGCAATTTCCTGCAAAACATTTCCATCTTGTTAATACTTTAGATATGAAATACCTGTTGCACTATCTTGCCATGCCTTTGCTGGCTGGCTGACTTCCCAAGTTTTTTGCCTGTGTTTTCGCAGCCAGAGAAATTAATTTATAGTATAAGCAAAACTGAAACTTGAACACTAAACTCCTGTCTGTGCAGCTCTCTTTTTTCCAAACTAATAAAATGGTGAAAAAATAAAGTGAAAAAAAAAGCCAAATATGCATTTGTCAGTTATTGTTGCTATTTTACTTTCAAGAGGAAACTACCATGTTGCAATTATCTTTTCCCTCACTCATCCAGTGCTTTATGAGTCAAACACATTTCTTGTAAACAGAAGAATATATTGAACTCCTAAGACTGTAAAGAGCTTGTAGGATCTATATAACCAAGACAACACACCTCACGATTCTCCATTTGTCTTAAGTACAATTTTCAGCTAATTGGACTCTCTGGTTTCCTCAATAAGCACTTAGAAAAAGTATGTATTTTCCAAAGGATACATTAAAGCCCCAAACAATGTTATGTGGCAGAAAAGGCTAAAAGAGTTCCACTATAGTAACAAAAACACTACACTACACTAGTTTCTTTTAGCCAAGCTTATTCTATGTTAGGAATGTGCACAAATATTCATAACATCCAAAATTTGTACGAATTTGGCCGAATTCAGACATTTGAATTTGCATTGAATGTTGACACATTTGAATATTGATATTTGAATCAAATGTTTTGCTGCATTTGTGTGGGATTGAACATTCATACTGAATACAAATCCTACCACATTCGAAGGGGATCTATTCGAGTGAATACAAATTTTCTTGCATTCGATTTAATACAAATCAAATAAAGAACATTAATGCACATCTTTATTCTATCTTCTTTATCTCTGTGTTGGTATATGTGGGTGAACCCATACTTACCTTGCTGGGGAACTCTGGATATCTGCCCAGACAGAGCATATACATTACATGGAGCTGCTTCTATTCCAGAAGGTGCGTGCCAGAATTACCCCTTTGCGTAGAGCTCTACAACTTTACCAGCAGCAGGGCTGTGACCCCTGCATGCTTCATCTGCACCTCTTCTGGGTGGAAGAGATTAGCATGGAGCATATGACCTGTGGCACAGGCACAATTTTGCAATGTGTTGCCCAGGCACTGTAACAATGACTCTCCATGCTTGCTGGCACTTTTGCTGTGGCAATACAATTGCCTGCTTAATGGAAGCAAATCGACCTTAGCTGGCACCTAGTTAAACACCTAAGTTTGGGTGGTTTGGGCATTCCAAAGTGTAGATGCCCAAAGCATACCAGACCTTTACTTCCTGGGATGTTTTCCCAGGGAAGTTAAAGTGTGAAAAGGCCCATGTAATCTGCATTAAATCATGTTGAACATGATTCCAACAGAAGCTCTCTCTTCTAAAATGAGGCAGAATCCCAGACCATTTCTGCAGTGTGACTACAGTGGGCTGGCTGTAGTCTGCACTAGCATGTGGATGGTGGGGGTTTATTCCAGGATATAATCCAAAATAAAGGGCAATGCACAAAGGCACCATGACAGCCTCTAACCCTGGAGAGACCACAGAAGTTTAACTCATTAGCTTCAGCTCAAAAGAAACGTATGCTGGAACTAGCCATATTTTATATTATCACATAACAACTGTAGATGCCAACAATTGCACCTAGAGCCCTCTGCACAGAGGGAAAATATATACTATATTACTTTTCACAGTCCAGCTGAAGTCGAACTGAGGTGATTGCTCTCTTCCACTAGTAAAAAGATAATAAAAGAAATTTCAGTTGAAGTATCTCTACAGCAGCTGCCGGATGAATGCAAATTATTCAGGATTTAATAGCAGTGTCATTATCTATCACTGAGCTTACTAACACTAGGAACACACAGGATAGGTAACAACCTGGACAAAGTGAAAGTTGGCTATCCAACAGCCAACAACTATTTTTGTGCCTTCTAGGCATCAGGACACTCATAGGCTAATTAGGAAATTACTGGTGTTACTTTCCAGTTGAGAGCATCACAGCCTATTGAACATGTGATGATACGGGAAGGTATTCATTGACTTGGTTGCAGCCTAGGGGAAGACTAATTCCTGTATAGAGAGGGCAACAACTTTTGCCCTAGGGAAAGAACTACATTGCTGAATGTAACCTGGTAAGGGGCCCATATAGATGGAGACAGAGATAAATATAAACACCCTATTTGACATCTACCTTAGCATTCTACAGGTCTTTTTACACTAATTCCTAATTTGTTTCTCATAGTGGTTTATAAATAAGTCCCTTTCGTCAAAGTCAGTGTTCCTGAGGACATTGTGTCTGTGGCATGTTTTGGAGACAAGCATGCCATTGCCTTAGTGCAATATGCATTTTACTTCTGAAAGCAAATGGTTCCCCAAAAGTCTCCCATAGTCAAAGATACAATAAAGAGTCCAGCAAAACAGCAAATACGTAGAATTCAAATTGCAAATCAATATGCAATCAAAAACAACAGCAACATCAAATATTCTTGCACAATGAACTTTTTGCACCTTGGAGGGGCATGCAAGTCCTTCTGAATTCCCCCATGCTTCTTTGGCAAAGGGAGCTATGGAGATGGGCCTTCTTAGATCCCCCAAACAAAGGATCTTCCATACCCATGGATTCATGGGTTAGCCATATCAATAAACAGAACAGACTCCAAAAGTAGAATAGAGAATGTAGCATTTTAAGTCATTTAACCTATATGAAATGGTAACATTTGTTCAACAAGAGAACCAGTTAATTGTAGGTACAGATTTCCTACATTTCACTTCAAAAACTCAGTCATAACAAATGAGGCATCTTGGAGGAGCCTCGGGGACAGCAGTGTGTTCTACTCATGTCCTCAACCCACCTTTTCTTGCACAAAATGTTCAGGAGAGGGGGAAGGTCAGACTGGTGTGTGAACCATCCCGCCTCAGAGTCTTCTCCTAGCTGCCTCAGAGGTGCTTTCTTTACTGTGTCTGATCACAGGCCCAGTCAGGATAGCCATGCACAAAGAACATAAAAACTAGAAATCAGTAGAGATCAGTTTATGAAAAGTGACCTTTATGTTCTGGTGTCTTTGAAGAATTCTCCTGCCCACCACCAACCTTTTAAAGGAATTATGGTAGTGTCTCCATCTACCCTTCCAGGGCACTCTTGTCAGTCCAAGAAGATGCCTGCTGCTGTCCCATCTCTTATGCAGGGTGCTTTTTCATGCCCTGCATAGAGGCACAATGAGAAAAGGCACCTCCCCCGCCCAGCCCCATTGAGTCACCCTCACCTTATATCTCTAAGGTACTCCTTATAAGGTATGAGGCTGAATATATGTTTTCTTCTGTTATTGTACCCAAGCATGGTTTAATAGGCTGTAAAGTACTGTAACATTTTCTCTCAATTCTTCTTGGATTAACAATAAAAAACTCACCTTACAGATCTGTTCCCTTACCCAACTGCTAGCTGCTGAATGAAGTGAAATGAAAGGAATGAATGCCAAGAATTTCCCCCTTCCCCCTTTCCTTCCCAATTCAGACGAAATTAACGAGAGAAGCATGCAATATTCTCCCCTGCAGAGAATTCCCCACATGTTTCCAGATCCATTAAGAAAACTCAGGAACACTTTTAAGCCACTTTTGAGGGCATACTGTTTAACAAGGACAAAGTCCCAACAAGTCTGAAGATGTTAAGGAGGAACTTGGGAAGGAAACTTGCCAAACGGCAAGACTGAATGAGCTTCCTGCTCCTGGGCACACTTTGTTACGTGTATTTTGGAGAAAGTGCTGTCAAGCATTTGACAGTAGACTTGCAAGGAATCAGCTGGTTTTTATTTATTTTATTTATTTATATTTACATCTATATCCCACCCTATACCCTAAGGTCTCAGGGCAAGTAACAGCATTTAAAAACAGACATATTTAAAATAGAACCATATATATAAAACAGCATAAAACAATAATGTCGGGGGGGGGGGAACTGTGACACATTTAGCCAAAGGCCAGAGCAAAGAGATGCATCTTCACCTCCCTCCTGAATGTATGCCTTGACACACCTCGAGGGGGAGACTGTTCCACAACCTGGGGGCCACTACTGAGAAGGCCCTCTCTCAGGTGCCCACCCTTGTTACTATTGAGGATGCTGGGATAACGAGGAGGGCCTCCCCTCCAGATCTTAGGGCATGGGCAGGTTGGTATGGGAGAAGGTGTTCCTTCAGACATTTAGGGTCTTATACGTTAAAATAAACACCTTGAATTGGGCTCGGTAGTGAATCAGCAGCCAATGCAGCTCTTTTAAGACCAGTGTGATGTGCATCTGGCCAGCTGTCCCAGTCAGCAATCTCACACTCACAGCTGCATTCTGTACTAGCTGCATTTTCCGAACAGTCTTCAAGGGCAGCCCCATGTAGAGTGCATTGCAATAGTCCAGTTGAGAGGTTACCAGGGCGTGGATGACTGTGGCCAAGTCATCTTTCTCCAAAAAAGGCTTAAGCTGATGCACCAATCATAGTTGGGAATAGACACTCCTGGCCATGGCATCCACCTGAGCTTCAAGTATTTGTCCACTGGTTAATGCCTATATCCAATATTTTGGTCTGATTCTGCCATGGGTTAAGTTGGCTGCAGTCCACGGATGCTGTAAACTCTTAGGCCCAGTTCTCATTCACATTTTTAAATGGCTTAGAAATGGTTTGGATTCTCTTTGTCCCCATTACCATTCCATTTCAGGGGAATTCTGAGGAGTATTTGGCTAAACAATGGAATAAAAAACCCCTAGTTTTTCAGCTTTTTTTTTTTTTTTACTGTTTTTGGTGGTAAAACGATTTATCTTTATTGCTTTGGGAACTGTACCGTAGTATTGGGACAGATGTGCCATGAAATGGGTGGGATTTCACCCTGCAGGACAGCCCCTTGTCAGTTAAAATGCCAGGTTTCCCCTCTACGGCAGATGGTTTCATTTTCAGACAGTAACAATTCACCCACTTCATACCTTATAACAGTGTTTCCTTTCCCACCCACGCTTCCCCTCACGCGCGCCCATGCCTTTCTCCCCATGCCCTGCTGCTGATTGTGTAAAGAGGAGAGAGGATAGTACAAGTTTTCAAAAGGGAGGATTCAGCTTGAACTAATGTGTGCTGAGTGCTTTGGCTTTTTTATGTGTTTACCTAAAGATCAAGGAAGGAGGCAGGGAGGAATCTTGCCCTTCACAAGCAGTCCTGCCTGCACAATTCTGCCTGTTTCCCTCCCAGCCTCCTTCCTTGATCTTTAAAAGGGGAAAGGGGAAACTGCAGGAACTGGGAGAAGCAAGGAACTGGCAGCCCTGAGCCCGTCTCACCTATCCACTGTGGCAGCAGCACTGCTCGCTCGTTTGCTCACTTGCCCAGCTCCCGCAGGGGAGTGTGCAAATGTGTGTGCAGGGGCACTTGGCATCCCCAGCAGCTCCTCCCACGCCTGCCAATGCCTCTACCCTCTGAGAGGAGGAGCCGGGTCTCTTGGCCAGAGTGGGCAGTGTGTGTGTGTGTGTGTGTGTGTGTGTGTGTGTGTGTGTGTGTGTGTGTGTGTGTGTGTGTGTAAATCAAGGGGGCTTGATCACCGGCCTTTTGATTTCCTAGGTGTTTGTGTCTTTGGACCCTTTTGAAGAAAGGAAGGAGGCTCAGGAGGGAGGGGCAGCTGGGATTTCCCACCATTGGCCACGTCATTGGATCAAACCCAATGGGGAGAGAGGGTGGAGAGAAAAAAGATTTCCTTTCCCCAGTGTGTTTTTTGGAAGTGTTTTCTGTCCAATAATATTCCTCTCTAATCCTTTTCCTGTGGGGACACAATTCAGGGTTGACTGTGATTGCCAGATGCACGTTTGCTTAGTTTTAAAGCATTTTTAAAAACATTTAAAATAGCGTTTTATAAAGTGTTTTATTCCATGCGCTTCTGGTTTAGACAGCATTTTTGTTTTTTACTGTTTATACTGCAATCTTAGCTCTGCTTCCTTCCTCACTAGTTTAAAGCAAAAAGAACAAGATGGCAAAGAAGGTGCTGCACAGCAGACCAGGTGCTCTTATTTCAATACGAACTGGAAGGAGCTGAGCCCTTCTGGAGTCATTTCTGTGCCAGAGCCCTGCCAGCTTCCCATAGATCCTGAGCTTGTGTTTTGAAAAGGAATTGACTGAGCACAAGGCTTTAGCAGGTGTTGTTTCTGCTCAGGGAGCTTGCCTGGCTGCTGGCCTGCCGCTTTCATCTTACGGAGGAATGTTAATAGGATGGAGCAATGGCTTCAGCAAAGTGTCAACCTTCAAGAGAGGGAATGTGCTAGCGGCCCCCACTGCGTGCGGCAGGATTAGGGGGCATCCTCTCAGATAATGCATACTTCTGCCAGTCCTTCTCTAAGTGCCTTTGAACTTTTACCAGTGTCCTGTTCCTCCCCCACTCCACTTTATCCCCAGGACAAATACTTCACTTCTCTGCCTCAGAATCTGGCTGCAAGAAAGAATGAATCTTTCAGCGAGGGAACTATCCAAGTCCTTAACTGCACATTCTCCATCACACTAGATTGCAAATTCTGACTTGGAACCCTTAAAATATTTCATAAAACATGGAAGATAGTGCAACTTTTACAAACAACATCAGAGTGACAAATGGTAGGGTTGAGAAACCACCTTATAATGAGTTGAACCACATCTAACTTTTTTTAAAATATATATTTATATGGAACGCTTCATGAATTCGCATGCCAACCTTGCGCAGGGGCCATGCTAATCTTTTCTGTGTCATTCCAATTTTAATATAGTGCTACCAAAGCAAGCATGGTCTATCAAACTTAGCATTTTCTTCACTGGCTGGCAATAGTCTTTAGAAAAGCCAGGATTTAAGTCTGGGAGTTTCTGAAGGCCAGTAAATATGCCCTGTTACAGAGCTACAGCTCTTGACCTTGAGCAGCCATTTTGATTTCAGACCCATTTCAACTGGATTTTAGTGAATCTGATCAATCATACTTCAAGCTGAACAGATCCTCCAGCTTGAACAGGCTCGTGATCCCAAAGTGAAGCTGTGTTACAGTTTGTGGATGATTAGATGGATCAGATCAGAGATGAAATGAAATGAAGTCCACAATATACTTGCTTTGCCAAAATGTTTTGCATTTTAATGTTTTGTGGAATCACAGTATGCAACCTCCAAAAATGTATCCAAAAGCACCCATAGTTTGCAAACAAAGCACATAATTCATCAGTTTGCAGAAGCCTTAAAACATTTTGCAGTCTAAGTATGTTGCTGGGGAATCTGCAGATTCATGTAATATAAGTGCCACTGAATGAAGTGCATATTGAAAGACAAAGCTGTTTTTTAAAAGTAGTTTTTAGTGGCATACAGCTGGTAGCACTGATAATGTTTGCACAGTGCATTTATGATGCCATTACCTGTCCCTTGATGGCACAGTGGGTACACTGGCTCCTAGCCACACTTTTCCAGCTGCCATCCCACCAAAAGCTTTTATTAGAGCATTATTCCTTCTGAGCAGTAGGAAAAGCTCTGATAGCTCTTCTGCCATGCTTCTTGTTGCTATGCTGCCTTTGTGCCACCACCACTCAAGTGGACCTACTTGCTCCACTGAGTTCTTGCTGTCAGCAGCCCTGTAAAATCCTTGAATGCAGTTAATGACTCCCGTGGCTATGAGCTGGTGACATCACAAACAAGGAATGAAAGTTCCCTGGCCACAGTGTTTACCTGGCCAGGAGCTGTTGTGTCAAGAGCAGACAGTAACAGTGAAGCACTTGCACACACATGCGCCCAGCTAGCAACAGCAAGACGCCAAGTCAGTTAGCAGAGTTCTTGGGGATATAGAGTACGCAGAGTCAAACAGTGGTACTACAGTGCCTGACAAAAGTTCTGTCGCTTATCCATGTTGTTGAA
>MTQE01001134.1:70977527-71007725 GCA_014337955.1 Aspidoscelis marmoratus | reverse complement strand
TTGGTTTCAACAACATGCATAAGCGACAGAACTTTTGTCAGGCACTGTAGAGAGTTGTCATAAGTTTGGGCAGTCAGTCAGGAGTCAAGAATCAGGGTTTACATGAGTTGGGGGATGCCAAGGAGATTCTTTGTTTGCAATAGCAAGTGCAGAGTCGGGCATTTCTTAAGTAGGACAGCTGTTTTGCATGGAGGTGAGGTGAGCTGTGCAGCTGTTGTCATTCTCTCCAGAGAGAACTCAGCTCTGGGCATTGTGTATTGTTTGAGTCCAAACAATCCCCATTTGGGGGACAGAAGCAGTTTGAAAATTTGGCCCTTGAGGCACGCCTCCCTTGCTTTGGCTGCCAGGAGTGTGACCTTCCTCCAAGGAGTCAGAGAGGACAGGAGTCATGACAGGAGCAGTGGCTGGCTTGCAGTCAATACACTACTGATTCAAGAAGATTGGTGTGCTGTGTTCTACTTAATGAGCAGTAAGAAGAGTGCTCTGGTAGTACTCTTATCACTGCAGTGCAATGCCTGCCATAGTCTGTACTCACTCAGATGAGGCACTGTTGTAGTGGCAAAATAACTGTGTGCATTGTGTATTCAATTCAACTACAAAGTTTTGACGATAACTCAGTGAAGTCTGACCAAACAAGATCTACCAATTGTTGCTGGTACAACCGAGTTGTGGCTGATTCCTAGTTCACTACATGGTCATCTCCATGAGCACCACTATGCAGTTTTCTTGACAGAAATACAGAAATGGCTTGCCACTGTCTACTTCTGGGGAGAGGCTAGTCCAGTGTGTACTGCAGGTGGCTGCCACTGCTCTACTACCTTACCTAAGTGGGGAGGAGGAGAAGACCTAAGGGTTCTCAAGACCTAAGGGGACTCAAAGTGGCTGACAAAGCTTTCTGTTCTTCTCACAACAAGCACTCAGAGAGATAGGTGGGGCTGTGACTAGCCCAAGGTTACCCAGCTGGCTTCTTGGAGGAGTGAGGAATCAAACTCACTGAGTATGAGATATGAGCCTGGCACTCTAACCACAAACCAAATGCAGATGGTCTGGGCCCAGGCAGGCCGGATCACCATGGCAACATCTGCAGCAACCTTCACCTTGTAATAGGATGTTGCCACGGTGATCAACCTGCAGTGTGTGAGTCCATGGCCACAGCCACACTGTGCTGCCCACTCACAGCATTCACGCCCCAAGGAGGGTGGGAAATCTGCTAACCAGGAGCTCACCAGCTACTCCAGGTCAAGCTTTGGACAAGTTTTTATTTGTTCACAGCTACTGAAGTTGGGGCAGCTGGAGCGAGTGTGGATGAACCTTCCCTGGAGTGGCTGGAACCATTCCAGAAAGGTAAGTACAAACAGGCCCTAACATTACCATAAACCACTCTGAAATCCTTGGTTAGGATTCACATTAGCGATGAACCAAAATTCCAGGCATTATATCCCATACTGTGCGACCAACACTTATTAAAGGAATAAGACCAGGAAACTTTGGAGGGGAAAACTATTCCCTCCCCCAAAATAATGATCTCTTTTTTAAACTTGGGGGAGGGGAGAACCTAAGTTGTAAGTGCCATCTGTTACATTAGGTTGGAGGTTATGCAACATTACTTCAGTTCTTATTGTGTAGCTTTCAAGTTAATAGTGTAATTAAATATAAATAGCTTTTAAAAAATAAATATATATCTGCAAGGGTGTAACCACGGAACTGTTTGGCAGTGGTGACTTGCTCTCCCATTTTGACATTTGTGCCTTGCCAGGCCGTGTACATGGGTGAAGAATCCCAAGGGCATCCCAAGTTGCCAGCTATTCCTATTGCCCCCAGGCCAGCTTTGTCGCAGAGAAGGTGTTTCCTGGCCAGTGCTGGGTGGTTTCCAATGAACTAGTGCTGACCTCAGGGCTGTGCCTTCAGCCTGAGTCTAGAATGTGGCTGACGGAGCAGCTGGAAACAAAGAGCACCGTCTGCGGTTTCTCCTCTACTCTCTCTCAGATGGCAGAAGGATTGGAGGGCAGGGTGGGAATATTATGGCTGTGTTGCTTTGCTCCTGGCAAACGTTTGATTGCATTGTTGAGAGGATGCTAAACCTCTCCGACATGCCCGTGAAACCAAATGGGTCGTCACAGAGAAACGGGGACATTTTTCTTCCTTGAATACAAATGGTTAGTGGCTGGCTCAGAAATGGGTAATAAATACCAGGCAGGCCACAACACTCAGGGAGTCTCTGGGAAGAGAGCATTTGGTATTGAAAAGAGTTGGCTTAGTCTAAAAAACAAAACAAAAACTTCTTCGTTTTCAGCTACAAGACAGCCAAATTCTATTTCTAATTATATACCCTGGCCTACTTATGGAACAATTCTTCTGGTGGTTTTTAGGTCAGCATCTGTAGAAACATGTCTTCCACTCCCATTTTGACTATTTGATGCCTACCATAACCAGAAAAGTAAGTTCAGTGAGGCAAACAAAGACTCTGCAATAATATTTTACATTGGCATAGACAAAAAATAAAACCTCCATTTATGGACCTCTAAAAATAACATATTGCCACAGAACACAGATCTTTATAAAATCTATCAAAACTTTGAAACAAAGATCCCATTTCAAAATGATGATGGGCCCACTTTCATCTACCTCCATCTAGTTAGCAGTGCTGCTGTACAGATATTTTTACAGTCTTTTGCAACTGACAGCCCCCTACTTTCATCAGCTCCAGAGGTTGAACAGTCAGTGCAAGCTGAATTAAGGGAGCAGGGCACTGTGAGTGCTGGAAATCCTACATTCACATGAGTGTGCTCTGTCCCTCAAGTGGCACCAGGGGCTTGAAGACAGTTTGAGGCAAAGACACATTTAACATCCTCCATCTTGAAGTCAATTCTTGGTCACATTCGCAATTATGCATAAACATGAAGGCTATTCGCACTAGGCCTCCGGAACACAGCATTCACTCGGCTGGGCCGGCGGTTCCATTTGGAACTTTCCCAGCCTATCCCAGAGCTGCTCCAATCACGTTCCAGGTGTAGAGCATGAAATTCCGCTCTACACCTGTTCCTGGTCATCCCAGGCTGTCCCACATTCACACCCTCCCTCCCGGACAGCTGTGGGCCCCACCCCCTGCTGCCGCCATTGGGCTGAAATCGGCCCAACAGCTGGCAGACCCATGCAATCAACTTACCTTGCCAGACCCGGGTCCTTCTCGCGCCGCCTGGAGAGCAATCTGCCACTCTCTACGCAGACGGGTGCACTGGTAGACCAACCCCACACTGATATGTCAAGTCAGCATGGGGCCTGGCTACTGGAACATGCACAGCTGCACAGAGAGTGACACATCACTCTCCAGGCCACATGAGGAGCACCCCAGGCCTGGCAAGGTAAGAAGGCATCACACGCGTCAGGTGTGGCGTGAACCCCTGGGTACGATTGGCACCTAGGGGTTCACTGCTGGCTGCTGCAGTCTGATTGGGACTGTAGCAATTGGTGGGACACCAGGACACCCCCGGGTTGGTCCCCACCCCACCCCTTTTGAGGACAGGGCAAAACCAGGCTGTTGGTGTCTTTGGTCAGGGTGATGTTCGGTTCCATGCACAAGCGTGTGCACCAGTAGATGAGCCCCACACTGTCAGCGCATTGGGCCCTTACCTGCCTAGGTGTGAATGGGGAATCCGTCCCCGCATTGCCTAGCCTTCTTGCACTACAGCCATTTGGCTGTAGTGCAAAAAGGCCTGTGGTTTCTATCACTGTATATCTGTTTAACCTGCTGTCCGAATGATTCATGTTGATTTGCAGACTCAGATCTCGTGTCCTTTCTTGATCACTGAACTGGCGTTTGACTAGTCAGACCTTCAAGCAGGGCAAGAACAGGTAATCTAGGCTGTGTCTCGACAAAGGTTGTATTCACACACATTAAAAAAAAAACAGCTTGAAAGCAGCTTAGAGATAGTAGGATGTGGGCACTAATTTTCCATTTCACCTCTAATCTGTATCAAAAGTGCATTTGGAAGTGCATTTTCTGGACTTTGTTGTAGATGAAGGGACAACATGTGGACACTTTTAAGCTGATTTTGAACCAGTTCTTTTTACTGTGTGTGGATGCAGCTGAAGGCAAAGCACACCTGTGACTATCTGAGCAGCATGAGCATGCCCTGAGCCAGCTTTGGAGCAATACATGGTGGACTGAAATGACCTTCAGTGGCCAGTGCCAAGGAGCAACTGACTGTATCGATTGATTTCACTTGCCTGCATAGATGAAGAATACATAATTCACTGTTGTCTTCTGGGTTTTGAATTCTCGCACACCCACAGGAAGAGCACTGCCTCCTTTACTGGCACTTATTTTGCTAGTATAGCTTTTATTACTGTTCATGCTTCAGACTTTTTCTGCCTTTTTCCTGCAAACTTCCAAGGTCACATATCCACTGGCAATTAGGTAAGGCTTTCTCCTCCACCTTTTCTTCCCAAACACTGCTTTGGTGCTCTGTGGAGCAGAAGAAAGCATTAAATGTATGCTGCTGGATAAACCTGTCCTGTATGGTCTTGAACACATCTCAGTGGTCAACCTTCAAGGATGTCAGATAGAGATCAAAGCACATAGCAGAATATGCCAGAATGCATTGCAGTACAGCATGCTCAGTCTAAATCAAACAGTTTAGTTCAATGTACAATACTTATTTTCTGTCTAGAACAATGCTTATCTCCATAAGCAATATATCACAGTTGCCCTTTTATGCTTGGCCTGAGAAATCTTGTATCTTTAAGTTCTGCTGTATGACATTTGTTTCTAGTGTCTTTTTTCAGGAAAAAAAATGCACGCAAGAAAAAGGAGGCAGCCTGCTTATTTAATAAGAAGGGCCTTCAATATTTTAATCCTCTTACAATCATGCTGAAAAGGTACATGTTGCAATGGATCGTGGCCCTGTCACATACACATACAAAAGCAGATGCTTGTTTATGTATGGATCTATGGGCTTTTCTGTGCTGAACTATGCAAGTCTCTGAGGAACTGAATCAGACAGGGGCTGTTCCTGATCTGCTCCTGTTAAAAAATCATGGCCTTGAGCCTCCTAAACTAGAGGACACTCCATCTTGTGCAAAGCTAGCAAGGACAGTGCTTCTCTAGTTTACACCAACATGTGGACAAAAGAGGCTCAGAAGACGACCAAGATCTGGAACAGAGGGTGCGTCTCCATGCACATTTGGTCCAGTACCGACATCGGGTTCGGCATGGGGTGTCCCCATGAGTTTTTTATTTGGTCCGGTTTCAATGGACCAAATCTCCCCAAACTGTGCCAGACCAGGATCAAATTTGGTACCCAAAAAACCAAGTCTGAGCATGGTTTGGGGTCCCGGCACACATTGCTTAGCGAACTGAGACTGTGCATGGGGATGATCTGGGGCTATTTGGGAAGGAGGTTGGCACTCACGTCATTGGAAGGTGGGGTGTGCTTGCCGTTCCTGCCTTATGCATTGGAGATCACAACCGCTGACATTTGGTGGTGGTGGTGAAAAAAATCCTGATCACCAAAGCAGGCAGGATAATGGTTTAATTTTTGTCCCTTTTCCCCAGCAAATATTCCACCCCTGTTTCCTGATTCCCAAGGCAGGCAGGATAATGGCTTGATTTTTGTTCCTTTTCCAAAATATTCCACCCCAGTTTCCCAACCACCAAGGTGATCATGATAATGGCTTAATTTTCTCCCTTTTAAACTTGATGGTTGTTCTTGTGGTTCTTGGTGGAGTGGAGGTGTGCAAAACTGCTCAACCACCCAATTGCCGCTTGTAGCAACTTTGTTTTTTAAAAAATTATTAAAAATTTGATTAAACTTTTAAGACATTTTCCATGCCACCCAGCCCAGTCCTGGTTTTCTGTGCTACTAAGGGAGGAGGGGTGTGGCATTTACAGCTGGTGGCACAGGGGTGGGCTGACATCAATCCGGCTTCCCACGAGGAGAGAGAGGGTGGAGAGGAGGTGGTGCTGCTCCCCCGTGCCAGGGTTTGGCATGGTTTGCATGGGGACGGCATCCACACTGAGCCTGCACCCAGCCTGCATTACCAGGAATGGCATGGGGACGAGCAAGATTCAATTTTGGACTCACTCCTGGTCCCATGCGTGCCCATTCCAAGCCAAACTGCTTGCATGGGGATGCAGTCAGAGTGTCTACATTATAATGGAAGCAAATGAGATTAGCAGACAGTCAAACATCATTTTGATAACAACAATAGCCTAAAATAGATGTACTTTTCCATGAGTATCTTAATTATTCTTATTTCCCCTTTTTTCTGTCATAGTTGGTGAAGATAAACTTCTTGGCAGACACATTCTAGCAGATTTAGGAGTGAACTGTTATCAGAACAAAAAGCCACATCTAAAGAAAAATTCACATGTATCCCCTTCTGGGGAACACTTCAAAGTGCCTATACTGTAGAAATAATAAATAATGTTAGGTTTTACAGCCACATTGTGGCTGAGGTCCAAAGAACAGAGCAGTATGTGTTACATGAACAAGGAAGTATTCTCCTTGTGTTTCTCAGTAGCTTCTGCAGCCACAACTTTGCAGAACATGTTTGAAACCAAGAGGGAGGAAGCAAGGAATGAAGGCCCTTTCTGCACGGGGCCTTGGATGGGAGTATATTCCAATCCAGGATGCACCTTTCTGCACCCACTGTGGAATACATAAAGCCCTGCCCCCACCCCCAGCATGATTTGTCCATGTGGGATGAAGCGAAGGACTGGGATATATTGCACCAGAAGAGGTCCACAAGCAGATCCAAATCTGTATTCTGGACTACATATGGCAAGAGAGCTAAAAAGAAGTGATATTGGGGCCAGAATAGGTAGAGCTAATGGTAGGTATTATAGCTATAGTCCTTCATGCAAGGCCACATGAAAACTGACTACACCAATTACATTAGCCAACTCTTCTTTCTCCCTCTTCGACCTTGGCCAAACCTAAATGAAACAGGACATCCTATTTATATTTTTGAACTGAGGTTGTACCAGTTCTATTTACATGTAGATCATTATAGGTCGTCCTCAGACTATCCTTGCTCTGGGCTGCATCACTCATACCTTTCTCTGCGATCTGCTTGAGCCTCCTCCATAGAACTCTTGGCTCTCCACCCCTTTTGCTGTGTCAAATCTATCTCCTTTCTTATTGGATGCTGTTGTGTCACTCAAGGGATGTGAGAATGTGTGTTTGTGGTTCTTTTTTAAGCCTGCTCCCCCACCTCCACACACACCCTTCCTTTTTTTATGTGCTTTTCTTCTCTGTGCAATTAATTTAAAAAATAATGATCAATTTGTGGAAAAATGCTAGATGGAGGAATTATACACATAAACTGAGGAGAGAAGGGGAGGTGCCTCATGAACTCTGTGTGTCCTGCCCTCTCCTAGACAATGGACAAAAGGAAAGACTTGAACCCCACCCATGGCACAGTTCAGCTTTAGCCTGCCCCCCTCCACCCACTCTGAGGAGGATAAGATGGCCTAGCATGCCAGGACAGTCTAATGGAGATAAGCTGGCTTGGAAAACTAATTCAGTAAAAATAATGTGAGTAACACAACCAGAAGATGACCTGAAGTTGTCCTAAACTAAAGGTGTAACCAGGGCCTTAGTCTCTAAGGTGATACGAAACGCCACTAGCCTGCTCTGATTTGGAACATGTGTGAAGACAAAAACACGCTCTGAGCTACTAAGTATTGTGGAATACTTCTTATTTCAAAGGTAAGAGAACTGACAAGGGGGGCAGTCTTGGCCCGATTCAGGACAGCCTGGCGTGTTGAAGGACGGCACTTCAGGTGGACAGACTGCACGTCTGTACCAAAACAATGAAAATTTCAAGTTAACTTCAGTATGTATAAATCGGAACAGAAATTTCATCCTGTTCTTAGAATATGACATCTTTGGCAGGGAGAAACAAATGGCAACTTAACTTGTCAGCAAAATCTTGCCTTACATTTAAGTAATTTAAAGAGAAATTAATAGGCAGACAAGAATCAACAAGGCTAATTACACTTGACAAAGATGGGTCTTGGCATTATGCCATGAAGGCAGTGGATATATGTATTCCAAACCATTGAGCAAACTTTAGAAGCAACCTTTGCACACAGATGCTTGGGTTCTTCATTCACAGCACTTGCCACTTTGGGGAAAGATGCATGCAAGCTACCATGGGAGGGACTTAGGACTTGCCTATGGTCAAGGCTCCACAGCGGCAAGTGTAATACTGCTGCAGCTGGGGCCCTTTCTGCACTTATGTTTGATCCAGAATAAGGACCCTCTTAATTAGGATCATGGGCTTCCTCTTCCAGATGTTAATCAAGGAGGCCTCAGCCCCAATTGGATATCTGGTGGACCTATTGAATCAGGTCCACCAGAGGGACCTGAGCCATATTCCAAACCACAGGAAACATGCAGATGGCATATCCTTGGTGTTCTGGAACTACCAAGGTGTGCTCTTCAGTGATGCACCATATCGTACCACCAAAACACATGCTCCAAGCCCCAAGGTGTGGGTGGGGTAGCTGTGAAGCTCGTACAGGCTTTGAGCCACTGATTCAGATCTGGCCCTGGTAAGTGGAGAAAGGGCCTAGAGCTCCACTTGCTGTGACAAAGATCATAACCCAGGTAGGATCTGTACAACACCTTTATGGTGCTTTGAATGTGCAATGAGGATGCAGTATTTGTACAGCCTTACCCTTTGCTGAGCATTCAGTGCAGAGGAAGACCATTGTTATCTGCACAGATACTGAACACTTTACCTTTCGTGGAACCATAAGCACTATCCTGATGTATTAATGGCAGAGTGGTCTAAAGAGCTCTCGGAGAACTTCTAAGCACCTTCACTGCTGTCAGTTTCAAAAATTAGTCTTCAAATACTGCTACAACTGTGGCACTATTATGTTAAAGTGAATCAGAAGGGTGCTATGGTTGTAGTTACTTCTCTGCTTCCTGTTTAAAAGGATCCTGATCCAGACTTACTTTGGAAATTGAGTCAGAAGTCAGCAATGTTCAGATTTCCACACAATAGTTTTGGACAGGATTTTCACATTGATTTGCCTTCTCTCCCTTTCCCACATCCATATGGAAGAGGGCACAAATACCCTCAAAGTGCCTCAATAATAGTTTGAATAGTACTAAGATAAGGGCACTTTAGTTGGGGTTGAGGCTGCTTGTGAGCCAGCAGCGTGTGTGTGTTTGGATAACCTGCCACTGGGATGCCAAAGTTGCACCTTAGGCACCTAGGTGGATGCAGGACCTTTCATTACTTACCAGTAGTCTGGGTCTAGAAGGGGCCTATGGGCCTCCCTTCGGCACAAGGCAGGCTGTATTCCAGACCAGGGGTGTTTTTCCACTGTCACTAAAAGTACCCATTAAGTACCCATTAATGGGTACATAATGGCATTTTTGTACTCATTAATGGGTACTTAATGGGTACTTCTAGTGACAGTGGAAAAACATCCCAGGATGCCCAAAATGGCCTCCTGATCTGGTCTAGGTCCAGGTCCACCAGCTGGAAGGCCAGGAGATTTTGGGCCTCATCATATGGGAAGTCCGGGTATGCTCCAAGATGGAGCATCCACATTATGTGGAGATTCTTCCATCCCAGAAGTGTCTTTGCATGTCCCATACTATCTCCACCCAGGATAGTGGTGGAGCATGAAATCTTGCTCCAAAGCTATACCAACTACACGTGGGATAGTTTGTTCACATATTTACATCTCCTCCAGGAGAAAGGTGGAGGGGCACAGTTGTGCACTGCATTGCCCAATTGCCACAGCAATGGCACTGTGCATGTCTGTTGCTGCAGTGAAGCAATCAAGGTGATTGTTGCTAGTTAAGTGCTAATTGCACTTACCCAGCACTAGGGGAAGCATCAAGTAAGTTTCAGATGTACTGGGCATTGTGAGGTGTGGATGCTTGATGTATCCTACAGGTTATCCAACCTTTGTGCCTAATCAAAGTGCAAAAAAGCCTTTTGTTCCTGGTCATTGGAGCTTTGGGAAGCTAGCTCCAAAGCTCACATGAGCCTCAAGCTAAGTCAGAATAGCTGTCCCAATGTGGACAGTCTTGTTCAGATCCATAGCAATCTATGCCAGCTTGGGATAGATTTCTTGATCCAGACCACAGAGATCTGAATCAGCACAGGTAAGTGCAGAAAGGTGCTAGTCTCTGCATTTCAGTAGGCTAACCTTTTTTTCAAAAAGGCTTCCAACTACATAAATACAGTAAGTGTGACTATTAAATCCAGTAGTTCTCAGGAGCAGCTCCAGACAGTGTGGCCTTCCAAGTACTTCTAGCAGCATGGCAGGGAATGGGTGAGGCTCTCTAAGTCATATCTTGTTTCCCAGAGTATCCAAATGTGGTTCAAGAAGATCAAAAGGAGACTTCAAAAATCAAAAACGCACATTCTTCGCTCCCCCCTTACTTTTCTTATCCAAAGGCTTCTGTATTGCATATTCAGCACAAATATATTAGAACAGAATAAAAATAGTCTCAGTCTGGGAGCTATAAATTGTCTGGTGACTGGATGCATGAGTGGCTCCAGAAAGATCTGGCATAGATTAGTCTACGAATAATGTCTCTGGTTGCTGTTATGATGGCTCAGATAATGGTGCCCTTCCCAGTCTGAAACCAACAGTTACCAGTCCCTAACACAAACTCACAAAGTAATGAATTGCATCCTGGTTCTGATTATTGCTGACCAGTCTAAAGCCACCCAGATCCTTCCAAAATCCTTCTGTAATCCATAACATTCTGCATTGGGTAGCTTAAGTTACATCTGCTGAAGATTAAAGAGGGAGAAACTGAGCAAATACAATTAAATGTGAGCTCCCAGCATTCTCAGTCTGATCCTTGGAGACAGTTCTTTCAGTGGATGGCAACAGTTTCTGGTGCTCTCCCTCCTCCCAATACTTTCCCATTGCTCTGATCCTTGGCTGCAACACACACCACAAGAAGGACTCTATTCACTCTGTGACTATTATTAATGAGTCCCTTTTATCTATTCCCAAAGATACCCCTGTGTTGTCCAGTGGTTTAACAGAAGTCAGGAACAAGATCCCCAAACTGCATGAAAGACCCTTGACTTGATTTCATCTCAGTATGAATGTCTGGCATCAGTCTCATAAGCTTACTTAGCATTTTGGGACCTGAGCTTCCTACACTATTGCCAAAAAACAGTAAGGATATTTTAAGCATGCATCTTGATGTTCAAGTGCAACTTTGCAAAGGAAAACTCTACCCACCAATCATCATAAAATGTAGATGCTTATTAATTTCTAGGAAATCACTGCCTCCTCAGAAATCTTTATTCCCTCCTCTTCCTCTTCTTTTCTGTATCTTCCAACAGTATGTTGCAAAAGGACTGTGTTGGAATACTAATGTCTTAGAACAGGCAAATATCTTTTGTTGCCTAGGAATTGAAGCAACATTCTTGGTACAAATTGGTGTGGCGCTTCCATGGCTGCAGTGGGAGCTGCCTAGGACAGATGACTGTGCCAGAGTGCCCTCCCTGTGGTTCTACCAGGCACTTCAGCAATCCCATAGTGCTCCTGTGATTCAGCTGAGGTGTGCAACCCATGTTCTTTTGGGAGACTGTTGGGTACTAAGGAGGGTGATTGATGCTGCCCAAAATAAAGACAGACCACCCCAATTTTGCACCTCTGCTTCCAGGGGAAAACCTCCTCAGGAAGCAAACATGGGGATTAGTTCCAGTGTCCACACTTTGGGATGCCAGATCTATCTCTAGCCTCATCTGTGCTTAAAGAAATGCTGTCAAGGTGTAAATCACCACCATAATGGCAGCGATCACAGAACCGTGGTAATGGTGCCAGCGTGCCCATGTAGTGCTGTAGCTGCACTGATGGGACAACTCAGCACTAGCTGCACTTCCATGGCCTGTCCCCAGGCACTGTTTGAATCTATCCCAGGAGGAGGAGTGCAAATGGAGCCATGTCTGGCTGCAGGATGTGTAGATGTAGAGCTGCTCTAAATCTACATGCTCTGGGGGGAGTCCTGCACACATGCAGCCGCCCCTGGAACAGCAACTATTCCAGGAGGTGCAGATGACCCATGTAGGAATTTCCCCGGAGTTCTCTAAGCACGTAAGTGTGAAAAGACTCATGGTCTGAGATTATGCATCCAGTTCAACAAAGGGAAATACACTGAAAAACTGTGAAAGAGTCTCTGGCTCCATCCAAATGGAGTGAACCCCAAACCAGAAGATGGATTTTGCCCTCACTCACCCACACTGGCACTATGAGGGAACCTACAGGGGATGATTTCCACCTGGTGCAATTTAGTGACAGACATAAAATGGCAGGCAGCCAGGGCCATTTGCCATCTGATGCTACACAGTTCTGGGTGGAAACCATGAAGTTGTAAACTTTCATTCCACTGCTTCAAAGTAGGGATTTGCACAAAGCCCATCCCCCCCTTTGATTTGATATGAATTGAAGGAGGGGAATATTTGGCTTTATGTGGCACCTCCCCCCCCATGAATGGGGGGGGGCTTCTGTTGCGTGTACAAACATCCATTCATCATCCCCTCCCTCATCCTCTCCCTCACCACCACTCCCTTTTTGCTGCCACCACCACCAGCAGCAGCGCCATTGTACCTCTAAACCTGCTTATGCACCTCCATCAGGTCTAGGTGAGCTCCAGAAGAAGGTATAATGGTTGTGGTGGTGGTGGCTGGATTTACAGGTAAAGGGGCATAGTGGAGGGGGATGCAAGGCCAAAGGTGGGCAGCTCCAGCCTCCCTCTGAAGCTTCTACAAAGCTCTGATGAAGGCCAGATACATTCAATCTGCAAGAGAAGGGTGGGGGGCTACCAATGTAGGCCCCTTTGAATTTGCCTGTGAATGTTTGAATTTGTACAAGTTTGTACAAATTGCAAACATGATGAATATTATTTGCCCATCCCTACTTCAAAGCTTTTGAAGGCACTGGCAGTGTTAACCGTAAGCCTCCTATCCCAGTGGAGGAGTCACAGGTGCCTCTTGCACAGATGGTGCTTTTACTGGCCGTCTGCATGTGGTCTGGATGCAACATAGAGTTAACCAAGGCATGAGGCAGATATGCAAACATGCACCAGATGCAACCATTTCCTGCCCTGCACCCATTTGGGGTGGCTTTTCCTGAAAGTGAGAGGAACTGTTCTCAGGCCATCTTGAGATGCTGTCTTGAGTTACTATCCTCTTGTCAACTGAGAACCTAGAATTTTGGGTTGTGTACTGTAGACACACCCTGACATCTGATGGGACATCTCATCCCATGCTGAAGGGGCTAGCCAGAGAATCTGACGCTGTGAGCAGTGATCTCACAAAAACAATCTGAGAATGGTAGTGAGAAAAGGCAGCCTGAAGGTCTATCAGTTTGATGCAGATCTTCCTGCCTCCCATGCTGGTTTGCCTGGCAGTTGGTTCCAGTTTAAAAGTTAGGTCCCCAGAAGTTGCCATTTAAGAAGGCAGGGCGTGTTCCTCTTATGCTTGTTCCTTTGAGTTTGAAAATAAACCATTACAGTCAGTGGAGTCACTGCCTTCCTGCCTTCCTTAGCATTTGTATCTTATCCTTCACCAGAAGGTAAAACAATCATAAAACAACTCAAATATATTTACCTCAAAAATGGTAAGAAAATTGGAGGTAGAAACAACCTATTTCCTTTATATATATTTGTACAGTAGATACTTATAACTTTTCTTTTTAAATGTATAGGGTTTATTTATTTACTTAGATTTATAATCCACCCAGTTCTGTTTCAGGCATATTTCAGTAATACAATATGATTATTTATTATTGTTTATTTGCAATATATAATTTCCCCATAATTATCTTAAAGTGGATTATTGACAATTAAATATTGCAGGAGCAGCTGTTGCTCTTGTTGCAAAAGGCATGGGATATGGAATTTATGAAGATCACATAGTTCCATGGTAGAAGGGCTACATGGAAAGCTGAGAGTATTCTTTTATTGTTTGTGGCTTTTTGCTGTCCGTATTCTAATATTTATTTTTTTAAAAAAAATGTTGTTTTTTTGTGAGAAATACTGCATTAAGGAGGAAGAAAGCATTTCTTTCACAGTGTTGCAATATGTAAGCTGCCCACGGGATGCTTGCTGACAGAAATAGCAGACGAAGATGATTACTTACGCCTCAGGACTTCCTCCATGACTGAAACTCTTCCTTTCAAGCAGATCCTGACAAGAAACTTCTAGACAGTTTTATCTAGAGTGGGCTGGGTAAATTAGATCTCAGTCTGCATTCCCACAGAAAAGATACCTTAAAGATAGTTCACAGGTTGGATTTCTTACTTGCCAATCTGCCTGTCCCCATCTCATTAATGTTCTAGGCTAGAAAAGGTGGATTATAAATGGGAGGAGAACACAAGGGCCACACACTACCATTCCATAGGTGCTTTAGAGCAACTTTTATTTTGCTATGTGTGAACACATCCTCAAAAGTGAAAAAGAGATATCTGAGATAAAATAATGAAGGTGGTGTGAAGTGCTTCTTTTCATGAGGTAGGCCTATCTATTTCCATCCTGTACTCTGTTTTAATTGTAGATTTTTAATGGGTCAGGAGGAGGGTCAAGCTTTAGTTACTCCATTTTTGAGGAGGAGGTGAATAATGGACCTCAAAACATTGCTTCAGCTTCAGATAAGAAACTGACCATGCAAGAACTTCCTTTTCATATACTCATAATAAAAGTAACAACCCAAAAAGAAGAAAAACATTATGACAATGTACTAAAAGTAGGATATACATATGTCCCTCCACCCTCAGTGCACTCAGTTGAGGTCATATAGTTCTACTCATTTGCCTCTATTTTAATTGGACCAAAGAAATACTCTTGTTATTTAATCTCTCAAAAATTCTGGAGCTTGGGGTCTTGTGGAATAGATCAATCATTCTTTCCAATTGTCCTCAGTCTTGGAACATAGTTTCAGTCCTTGGCTTTTAAATCTCATTTCCTGCATTTTTTTTAATCTATATTGTTCCATTAGATACTTATACCATTTATCTAATGTCCATTTAGTACTGTCCTTCCATCCCAATATAATTGTAGATTGTGCAACATATATCACTTGATCAAATAAATACTATCTGCTCTTATTCTTCTTGTTTTCACATGAAACAAAGCTATTTCAGATATTAATTCCACATTTATATTTAAAATATTATTAATATTATTCTGAATAATTCTCCAAAACCTTTTAATACTATCACATTCTGGAGGGGAGGCCTTCCTGGTTGTTCCACCACCCTCAGCAGCAAAAGTGGTGGGCACCTGGGAGAGGGCCCCTAGGCTCCTAGGCTATGAAATAGTCTCCCCCTTGAGGTGCATCTATCACTTTCACTGTACATGTTTAGGAAAGTAGTGAAGATCCACCTCTTTGCTCTGGTCTTCCATTAAATAGGGATACACCTTCCCTTCCCACTTGTAGATGCTATTGTTTAATACATACTGTACCACTTATAGAATATCTTAAGAGCGTGCAAAAACTTCCTTGAGCATGTACTTCATTTATCTACATGTTAATCTTAGATAGGTAGCATAGCACCTTTTTTTTTTCTTTTCCCACCAATGACAGGTTTAGTTAACAGCCCCCCACCACCACCACTGGAGGGGGGAGGAATTAATGGGGGTGGGGATCACTGGGAGCACACAGGAGGCAACAAAACCTATAAAGCTGAATTGAAGAATACGTCTGAATAATTTTTAAAGGATACAGATAGCCCCAAATTAATGTCTATTAATGTCAATTGCTTGGCGTCAGATGTGAAATGTTATAGGTTATATAAGTTACTAAAACAACAGAATATGGGCACTTTATTATTACAGGAAATTCATTGGGGAGGGGAGGTAGTACGAAGCTGCTTATTTTTTTTCTGGAAGGTCACAGATATATGAATCTGGAGGGACTAGCAGCTCGGGAGGAGTGGTGATAATGTTTAGGGATAATGTTAACTTTGTGTTACAATAAATGAAAAAAGATAAGGAAGGCAGATGTCTGTTTATTAAGGGGTTAATGGATGGTACCAAATTAACTCTAGCTACAGTTTATGCAAGTACAATAACTAAATTAATAAAATTATGTGAAGGAAGTCTGATTTTAGCAGGTGACTTTAGTTTTGATATAAGAAAATGGAACATTAGTAGAGGGAGTTTGATAAAATGTTATGATAAAATGAATGCAGAAGTACCACCCCAACCTTTTGGTTAGGGAGGCATAAAACTAGTACAGATTTTATTGTCATGAATCAATCATTTAGTCTTCAAATAGAATATATGAATAGAGAACTAGTTTTCATTAGTTCTGTAGTTGAAATTAGGTGAATTTCATCTCCAACTTTGACCCAGTTATTTCAGAAAATGAAATTTTTAAGGAGAAGGTGAAATGGGGAATATACTCCAGGAATGTCAAAAAAGTATTATGGGATGCTTTTAAGACAACAGTTGGGGAGCAGTAGAGATTATGCAAAAAGAATATGGAAATGAGATTGAGAAGATTTGCTAATGTAACAGATATATGCAAGTTGGATTTTTTTATTTTTTATTTTTTGCCGGGTACCCACGACCCTACCCTCAGGACAGATGGGAAACAGATATTTAGGTACACGTTGCAGGCATTGTCACTATTTTAGCCAATCTATTTTATCTTTTATAATTATTTTGTTGTGTCCTTCCATGAGACCTTTGGGTATAGGGTGGGATAGAAATATAAATAAAAAACATAATGCTTTCCATTTTTAACTTATAGTCCTTAACTTCAAAGAGGAAAAAAAAAGATGCCAGATGTCAATTCCAACTCCGATCTGGATTAGAATAAGGTAAGATCCACATGAGGGGAGGAAGGGCGAGTTCCCATTCAAGGAATAAAGCGCTATATACAAGGCTATTTACATCGGGATTTACACTGATATGTAAAGCGTGTTAAAAGGAAGCAAAGGAGCATCTGGCAATCAGATTCAACCCCGATTTTGTGTCCCTACTCTTAAACACTTAAAACACTTCCAAAAATGGATTGGGGAAAGCGATTCTTTCCCCTCCTCGACCTTTCCCCACCCCTCTCTCCCCATTGCCCAGGGCGCATGGCAGAAGCGGCAACTCAAGCCCCGTTCGCCCGCTCCACCTCCACAGCCACCAAAAAAAGCACCCTGGCTGGCTCACTCTGCTGCTGCTGCCACTTGTGCACACACATTTAAACATACACACACCTCCCAGTTCCTGCAGCAGCTTCACCCCTTTCCCTTTTTAAAGATCAAGGAAGGAGGGAAACAGAATTGCGCACGATTGACTCTTTCAATCTTTAGGCTTGCGTGGGAGGGAGAGGAAACATTGTTATCAGGTGTGAAGTGGCTGAATTGTTACAATGAAACAACTGTATAGGGGAGTACTCTAGCGTTCCCACAGTACTAAGGAAGAAACATTTTAAAAGCAAAAGTAGAAAAAAAAACACTGGAAAATTCTGATGTTTATTTATTCCGTTTAAAGCCAAATAATCCTCAAAATACCCCTAAAACTGATTAGGAATGGGGACAAAGAGGATCCAAACGATTTTGAAACCGTTTTAATTGATTGGGGGTTGGGAGCGACGAAGATCCAAACTGTTTTGAAACCATTTTAAAGTGGTAATGGGAACTCGCCTGAAGATTAGCATAGTGTTCTCCCTGTGTATTAAGATGAATGCTCTGCTTGTAACGCTCCTCTAAAGGGGTGGGCAACTGGGATAGGGCCTTTTCAGTGGCGGCTCCCAGACTGTGGAATAGTCTCCCTCCTGAGATGCGTCAGGCATCTTCACTTCATGTATTGATTCAGGATAGCAATGAAGACACACCTCTTTGTCATGGCCTTTGGCTAAATGAGGAAATGGCTTTCCTCCCCACATTCAGGCATTGTTATGGTTTTAATGTTCATTTTATATGTTCACTGGTTTTTAATGTTGTAGCCAACCCTGAGACCTTTGGGTATAGGATGGGATAAAAATTCAAACAAACAAACAAACAAACAAATAAATAAATAAAGCCGCCTGCTAATCATGTCCCTGTTCATTTATGGTGCATTCATGGCACCTTAAAAGAGTGGATCCTGCTTGAATCAAACCTGTGATGTGTGGGAACACTGCGTAAAATATATGAAATGTACACCTGCTCAAAGATACTTTTATCTAGCTACACCTTTCACCAGCCTTCTCAAATCAGCCATAGGAACTCTTCTACCTCCATTTCCCATAATCGGAATTGCACTGATCACATGCCAACTGTAATGGTGTTGATGACTGGTAAAAGATTTCATCATTCCCAGTTTGGAGTACTAAGCTGAGACTGCTTAGATGACTGAATTCAGAAGCCTACTGAATCCAACTGACAATATCCCATTTTGAAATGTTTTCATGGAACAATTACTTTTTTTAAAAAAAAAGTTGCATGGTATGGGGATAACCATTCTTTTTGTCCTTTCACAGTGCATGAGAAGAGACAGTTTTTTCCAATGGATTCTTGATAATGGTTGAACCTCACGTGCAGGAGCTACAAACAAACCCATGTGTGAACTGGCTAAAAATATGTACAGCTGTGACTTGCCATAGATTTCCACTGTTTATATAACAAAGATTTCCCTTTTGGTTTGTGTGTTATTGTTTGGGGTTTCTCTCTCTCTCTTTCTGTATTTGTGTGATGGAAACCTTTTAGGGACTCCACCCCTAGGATGTTGTCAGCCAACACAAAAACAACACACTGCAGAAAGACATCAGTCAGAAATGAACTTGGTGCTTGTGGCTGGGGAAATGTCAGCAAGGCTGCTCTGTTCAGTTAAGGTAATAATCTTGGACTTTGAGACAGACAGGCTAATTAAGTGCTGTTTGCCAGACTCATTCGGAACAGATCACAGGAACCACAAAGATATTCTGAGGGAGGTACAGAAGGTGGAGAATGAATTTTTCTTTTCTTTTCCATTCCCAAACAAGGAACAAGCATGTTCCCCACCTACAGAGAGTACAGTGATTGCTGAGATTAAAAAAGGGCACTTCAGAGCCACCTCAGAGATGCTTTAGAAAGAAAGTGTGTGACCCTCATGTTCCCAAGCCTTCTTTAATCCACCTTTTCTAGTCCAGAATTTATAGAAGAGGGGGGAGAGGCAGTCTGATATGTGACTGTGAACAATCCCACCTCAAAGTGTTCTCTAAGCCACCTCAAAGGTGCCTCAGAAGTGCTATTTTTTGCTGTGTCTGATTACAGCGAAAGCCATGTCTTTAACATTGTTCTAGATGCATTGGTGGACCATCTGAGGTATCAAGTGACATAAGATACTCTCCAGGGAGCAACTTTCCTACCTGACACACCTGGGTATAAGGAGGTAACATAGCCCTTGGAGGGCAAGCTTCTCATCCACAAAATTTCTGGATGCTTCTCACACAATGGAGTGGAGACAAAGTGATGTGGCAGCAAGGATGCTTCTATGGAGGTTCCCTCCCACAGGCATCTCCCACCTCAGATTTCAGGATGTAGTCTAACTTGCCAAAATAAAAAACACTGAACATCTTGAAGACTATTTAGGAGAGTGAATATACTGCAGCACTTTCTCTTCTATATGAACAAGACAATTTAAAAAGAAATTGTTAAGATTTTAACAAGTATTTTAAGGATTTATTTATTTCTTTATAAAAAATGATCAGGAACAAAAAATAGTGATTCTGTTCTTTAAATTTCCATAGAATTGGGAGAAAGGTAGCTACTTCTTTTCGTTTTATTTATTTATCAGCATTTTTATCTCACCCTGTACCATAAAGTCTTAGGGGTGGGTTATAGCTATAAAAACAAAGTATAAAATGAACACACCAAAAACAATTACAGTGCCTGAAAGTGAGAAGGGGAAGCATTGACAGAAACAGTGATAAGAAACTAGATTAAAATGAAGGAGTGGAATGGGAAAAATATATAAGACCCTTGTGATAAATGACAGGTCTCTACTTACAGGAGGACGTGGCAGGAACATAGGAAAAGGTGCCATGGTCATCACTCAAAGGCCGCATTCCCATTGGGGTTTCATTGAGCTTTGAAAACAATTTGAAAATTCTTTGGCCCCCTTACAGATTGGCTTCCTGCACTTTCTGAGGAGTAAATCACCCCAAAATGCACTAAAAAACAAACCCTCAAAAAACCAGCTCTCACTCCCGTTTTTGCTGATAACACGCTTTATCTTTTTTGCTTTGGGAACAGTACCACTATATTGCAGGGAGATGGCGTCTTTAGGGTTGTTCCCCCTGATAGCCTTCTGTCCAATGTCTGTCACTATTTTGGGTGTGTCATTAAATGGGGGGGGTCACACTCAGTAGGGCAGCCTCTTGCCATCCCTCCCATGAAGCAGAGAGAACTATCCCCCCCCCCCCGTGTGAGAATGACACACAGCCTTCGGGATGCAATTGAGAAAATACATGGCTTTCTCATGTTTGAGGAGAGCCTCTCTGCTTACTTCCAAAAATAGCATCATATTATGCATGGCTGGTGGGTGGGTGGGCTAGAAGCGAGGAGGGGGTGGACAGGTGTGAGGGGAAAGACGGCTTAACTGGCTCCTGTTCTACCTGTGTGAACCAATCTACACACACACACTTGGGAACTAGCCTTTGCATAGACATCCAGGTTCCATTTAGAAGTTGGAAGTGGATGGAGAAATTTAAAGAGAGAGGGCAAGAAAAAATTCACTCCCTTAAGCCTAGATCTAGACCACGTTTTGCACCCAGCGGTGGGAGCACATTAGGGTTGATAAATTTCTCTCTTGCCCACTGCCAGGTGCAAAGCATGGGCTGGATTTAGGCTCAGGGAGCAGATTTTGCACAAAACCATAGCATCATGGAATCAATCTCCATGGTCATGGGGAATCACTAGTCTGAAATTACACATTTGCACAAAAGAGGCTGGGTATGCGATCAAAGGGCAGAGGTGGAATTCCACACCCTCAGCCACACCATTAAGTCAACTGTGGGAGTGACCCAATCAGGAGAGAGGGGTGGGGACCCTGACTGGCAAAGGGCAGGGAGGAAAAGGTACACTTTCCCCAATGTAGTTTTGGAGCGTTTTCTGTGGGAACAGCAAGAATCAGGGTTGACTGTGATTTATAATAAAAAATGGGAATGGGCAGAATGTGCATTCGCATCAGATTTAGGTTAATTTCATTTTTTAAAAGTCAAGTGGGAATGCAGCCCAGATGAATCTTGTCTCCATTTCAGAGCAATTCAAAGTAGTAATCTATATTCAGGGCAGAAAAATCACACCCTGGAAAACAGGTGCCTTAGCCAGTGATTGTATCCATCTGTGTGCTCCACAAGTGGAGATGCTGCAACAAAGATGCGTTTTTAGATATCCCCCACATGTAAGGGGAAATGCAGCCAAAGAAAAAGGTTGCATTCAGGCAGGGGAAATATATCTGAAGAATCTCATTATATAGCCCCACTTTATCCCCCCACCCCCCACCCCCAAGGTGCTATAAACTATTGCTGGAAAATCCATTGCTGGTCATGGGTTTTCCAGCAGTAGCACTTTTTAGGATACCTACTTACCTTCTAGATGGAGCTGCCATTATTCCCCAATACAGCGCACATGCGTGGAGGCCGAAACAGCCATGCATGCATGCATGGAGGTGAGGACGAGCATGTAGCTTAAAATGTGGAAAGACAGTGCTAGCTAGCTAGCAAAGGATACTGGTGGGGATCAATATCCCACATTATCCCTTGCTAGTGGATTATTTGGCCATCATTTGGAGGTGGCCTTATTTCTAAGCAAGCACTCTTAAGATTACATTGCATATCTGAGGGGGAAAAGAAAGCTCTGAAGAATATAGATGAACTTAGGCCCTTTTGGCATTGGGCCTTATGCTATTCCAGGATGAGGAGCTTGTATCCCAGAGTGCATGTGGACAGCAGACAGAGACACTTTTACATCTCTGTTCTTTCTTATCTGTCATGATTCATGGTTATCATGGTTATTGTTGTTACTACTGTGGTTTTGTACAAACAAAAAATATTTTAGAGTGGCTTTTTTTTTAAGCGCAACAAAAATACAGTGCAAAATTTCAGTGCAACAAAAGGATTCAAAACCAATAAATTCAAAATAACTAAAGAGAAAGAATTGATTATTATATGTTAATCTGACTATTAACCTATAAAAAATCAAGATATCTTTTTGTGCATATGAAACACGAGCAGATTATTCGGCTCTGGTACAGTTTGATCATCTGAATACATATCCTCATTTCTCTGTTTTACATCCCGGTAGCATTATAGGATGTGATCCTTACTTTGATAACTGGTTGGATTTCACACTAGCAGGTTCTTTGACATTCACCCACAGTCATGGAGCCTGAGCCAGAAAGTCTAGACACTATTGTAATATCAAAGTAATTTAAAATGTAATTGAAAGTTAGCATTATCATTGAAGAGAATTTTCCCAGCACTTGTATTTTGGGGTAACCAAAATACAGGTAACCTCACAATTTGACACAAAGGGGTTGAGAAAAGAAAGAATCTTTATATACCTGTGAGAAAAGCTGAGTTTTACTTCTGAGTAGATGCATGTAGGATTGCCTTATAAGTCAGAAAGACAGCTGTCTTCTCTTCAACAAATCAGGAAGGGAATTTCCAGACATCAAGGTGAAGGGAGAGAAAGCGCCCTAAAGCTGCCTTGGGCAAATGACTGGAAGGTGAATCATACTTCTGTGAGGTATATCCTTTTTGAATCTGGATGCTTTGTTGATCTTTGGTATTTGTTGCTTTTTCTCTTTGTTTGGCACTGAGGAATGTGCTTGTACCTGGATGGCAAAAACTGAAGGGTCAGTGAAGGGACAGCCCTGTTTATGTTTTTTCCTTTGCTGAATATGTATATAGAGGACCAAGTAACTTGAGAGTCCATTGTTTATGCTTATGTTTTACATGTGAGAGGTAAGCACCTGAAAAGAGGCCCTGAGCAGCTGGGCTGCCTACTCTGTGGAAGGAAAGGAATGAGGCATAAAATGTGAAAAGAGAATGTGTAACAACATTCTCTTTGACAGAAATGACTTCTCTTGAATAATGTACCCTGTTCATGCTTGAAAAGCGTGCAGCTGCCTTAAATAACAGTGCTAGGTAGATCCTGGTGCCAGCTTTCCAGATGGCAAGTGGAACAAATACCAGCTCTCCAGTCAGGTGATACTGACCTCTTTTGTGTCATTCAGAATGTTCTCTAAATGTTAACGTCTGTTTGTTTAATCACAAAAATGCTTATCTGGACTTTACTACATGCTGGTATGGCAAGAATTCCTGAGTCAAGGCAGGCTGGCTGTTAAAAATTTCCATATAACTCTGGTAGCACCAAAGTATCCAAAAAGGATTCAGTTCACCTTGCAGTAGGAGAGCTGTGATGAAGGATAAAACTCATGGTGTCTGTTCTTCAGTAGTAAGAAATCAAAATCGGACTGTAAAGCTGTAGGTCAGAAATAGCTAGATGTTTTTGATATGAGAACTACATTCACCTTAGGAAAAGCATCAGAAATTCTATGCCAGTAGTTTGGTGCTTGTGTGGATACACAGGTATATGAATGCAAACACACTCACGTCTCCCATTACATCAGTTAAGGTCCTAGCTACACACAAGCCTTATTTGTGCTTCAAAATTACTTCTGGATGAAATTGCTCAAGTACTGCATAAAGGGAAGGACAGATAGGGCTCCTGGGGCCAGAAGACCCCCTCCCCCCAGGGGCACACCTGTGTGAATGGGGCTTACCTGTTTGGTGCTGGGCAGTAACTAAGGCGAGGAGGCCGGCAGCATTTTGCACCTGTGCGCCACACATTACCTGATTGTTCAGGGACCTGCACCTGCGCAGATGGCCAGTTGAAGCCAGGAAGATCCCTGACCAATTGGGGGATGTGCAGCGCACAGGCACAAAAAGCGGCCAGCCTCCTTGCCTTAGTTTCTGCCCAGCACCAAACAGGTAAGCCCCGTTCACGCATGCGTGCCCCTGGGGTGGGGGGTGGGTCCCCCTGGCCCTAGAAGCCCGATCTGTGCACCAGGAGCGAGTGGGAATGCAGGGAAGGGAGGCACCTGTGCTGCCCACCCCTGGCTCAAAGGGAGCCAATCAGAACAGCCCAGGGGAGGGGCCCAGCTGTCACGGAGGGAGAGGGTGCAGACACATTCCCTCCTGTATGGTTGGGAATGTGTCAGGATGCGCTGAACACACCGGGACAGTTTCAGAGCACTTCTTTGTGCTCTGAAACCAAAATGCATGGAGGGCGCTCTGGGACAGGATGAGGTGGTTCCGAATGGAACTGCCGGCCCACAGGAGCGAATGCTCCATCCCTGCATGCCCTCCACACATTCCAAACTCCCTCGTGCAAATAGAACTCATATCTCTCATCCATTGCAATGTTCAAATGTGGAAACTGACAAGCCTAAAATGAAGGCAGGATTGTGCTCCTGGGCAATGCTGCCAACAGAACAACAAAAAGGTGTAACTGGAGGGTTTCTTCAATCTGGAGTAGCTATGGAATAATAAATTACTGGTTCCCTCTACAAAGGGAAGAACTCAAGCAATGGCCTCTCGTTTTCCCTGGAACACATGTATCTGACATCTGTAGATCTGTAATATGGGTGTAACTTGTGTTGGAAGAAGCAGTGCACTTGAAATGCTGGGAACTACATTCTACAAAATTCATGGATTCATTTGAAAATGCTGCACATGCAAACTCACAGTTTTGGTGTGATTTTACTACAACTAAATTTGCCTTAGTGTATAGTAAAATGTATGTGTAGCAGTTGGTGTGAATCAACTGGAAAACTGGATTATTGCCCAGTCCCCTAGGACCATTCTTTTACTTGCTGGTGCTGTTTATGTATAATTTCTATCTCCCAAAGTAACCCCAAGGTTGATCTAGATTCAAACAAGCAAAACTAAAGCAAAATTCCAGTAAAATAAATAACAACACAACACAAAACATTTGCAAATCACTGAATGCACAAAAGACCAATATCAGAAGAGCTGTACTGGTTGCCAGTTCCCTAACTCATCTAAAACAAACACATATAAGTCTAAAATTTCTGCCTAGGCACTTGGATCTTCTATGAAAGCCCTGATGGTACTGTTGCCATCCTCAGTGATTCAAAGTGCCACGTAAGAGGGTCTTTTCCATTACATCCCCAGGTTGTGAACTGATCGTTCCTCTGAAGGACATTATTTTATTTATTTATTTGTATTTCTATCCTGCCCTATACCCGGAGGTCTCAGGGCGGGTTTGTGGCTTATTAGTACAATTGTTCCTTGTATAATATGATTTTTCTTTTGCATGTTTGGTCAAATGCAACTTCTTTTGTTTATAACATCTTTAATAAAGCAATTTTGTTTTTATGTAGCTAGTGATTTCTTCCCTTATTACACAATCTTGGAAAATTTCAGGAATGTCACATGGCCTCTGAGGCACCATTGACTTGAACTGGCAGAGAAGACCACCCCTCTACATGGCCAATCGCATGCTGGGAAGGGAGCTCTACACTTACTGGGGCTAGAACCATTCCAGCTGGTCAGTTCCTACAGTGGCCCAGCTGTTCTAGAATAAGGCTGTCTACACTTGAGATGCCTGTTCTAGGACAGCCCCCATGCCACTCTGAAGCTTGTTCCTGGCCTCAGAGACCCCAGGGGACCCATTTCAGTGGGACAGTTTTGTGTGTTGTCAAAATAGGTCTCCCTGTCAAACTGACCCACAAAGGCATGCAACTTTTTGCCTGCCTCCCGGGCCAATTTACTCACAAGTATGATAGTGCTACTGTGGCCACAGGAGTCAAAAGGCAGGAGTGAGAGAGGCCCAGAAGGGATCCAGGCCTTGAACTATACTGAATCACTGGTAAGTGTGGACAGGCCTGTAGACTGAGGTCAGATTCCCCATTACCTGATGAATATGGTATAGTAATACAATACTAGGCTGGTCAGGTTGAAATGCAGTGGTAGCCATTGGGATGACGTGTACTAGACAAGCTCTGTACCTGTCCAGCCGTGCTTGGAGTGCAAATGGTGAAGTCCAAATCACTATTTGGTATGAGGTTGGATGTTGTGATTGTCTGTGCTACCACAATCATGCCGCCTTGCCGTGCAGTGCCCAGAAGGGTGGATCTGCTGTTCCAGGATCAATCCAGCTGTTTCTGGGCTGCTTTTCATTGTCCATAGCTGGACCACTCCAGGGAGGGCTGTGATAATTCCAGATGAGCTGCAGCAACAGCCAGAGTGATCCATTGAGCAGTCTGGATCATTCTATTAGCCAAGTGTGAAAAGGCCCCAATTTTCCTCTCTGCATCACCACTGACTTATGAATTGTCTGATCTTCCCTTCCTCAGTGGCACTGATTTACATTGACTGATTGGGGCTCTATGGATCCCCACCCTGGTTTTCCATAGGTGACAATTAGTTACATAATACAGTTTTGCACTACACAATGGCTTTGTGGAAATCAAGCCATAGTATTATACAAGAGATGTATTTTCTATCTCAGTGTTTGGGTAACGCTTTTGCTCTCCTCCTTGTTGATAGCAGTGAATTGCAAATCTGAGTTACATTGGATTGCAAGTTTTAGATTTTTTGGCATTTGTTTTTTTAACATCTTATTTATCTACTGAGCTTATGTAACTCAGATTTCCAAAGACTTCAGTTTACAAGGAAATAAAACAATGCTTTATTGTTCTTTAAGACTCTTTTTAGCTACAAATACAAATAAAGGAGTAAGCTAATGTAAGCGAACAATTTCACAGCTTTCCTCAGTTCTCCCAAAGAATGGTTAGAATAAGCAGCCTTTACAGTTTGCATTGTGGTGGGTGTTAGCAAGACTAGAAGCAACCAGGAACCTGAGATAGTCACAGGATATACTGAGGTATTCAACAGAGGTTAGCTGCCTGTCAAGGCCAGAATCTGAATGGACAAAATAAGGCACGAAGCAGGAACTTGAAGGACACAATGTCCACAGACCAGTGCATTTGGGGGGTTTGTAACAAAAGTGTAGAAATCTGGATATGAAGACTCAGAAAATCATTAGAGCATTGGATTTGTACTCAGACTAGAATCCACCTTGTGCTCAGACTAGAATCTGTCTAGTGGCTCACCTGTTAATCTTGGTTCCCTGCATTAGCTTTATGCACTGCCTGAGTAGGGAGCCACATCTGAGACTCTTTCTGGACTGGGCCATATTGCAGATTATATCCTGGAATAGGAAACTGTCAACTTCACACTAGTGCAGACTATGGAAAGTCATGGGCAGGGTCTGTCTTTCTTTATCTGTATCCTTTTATTGTTCTGTTTTTTAAATGTTTGTACATTTTAATGCTATGTACATTTATAGCACTCAAGAAATAAACTTTAATAATAATAATAATAATAATAATAATAATAATAATAATAATAATAATAATAATAATAATAATAGAGCAGCTTAAATGTCACTGGACCATGCTGCAGGAAAAAGATGAGTCCCTTCTCTTGGGTGCAACTGTGTACTCAGGAATCTCAAAAAGGTCTTTCAGGGAGCAAGAGGTACTAGAAAAGGCACTTGAGAGTCCTGTGCCTCTGTTGTGGTTTGTTGGATAACAAACTGAAGTTTGGCACATCCCTAGTTGCAGCTCTAGTACATGTAGATGAGATTAATATTTATTTTCTTACCTTTCCAGCACAAAAACCTATCAAAATAACTTAGCTGGACCAGCTCCTAGAAGAATTGCCAGTGACTTAGCAACAACAATTTTTATACACCACTGTAAGTCTAAAAGTGAAACTAGACCTGACTTTAAACACAGGTTTGTATCTCTCATGCAAACTTATAAGTGTATGTTCTGTCACCTAAAGGGAATGCTAGGATGGGATCAGTATAACATGATGTGGAAATTCAGTGGGTCTTTTGCACCTGGTCTAAAGGGGAGGTTGGGGGATGCTCCACCATGGAGCTACTTCTGTGTTGGAAGTGGCTCTGAGCATGCTGAATTGTTCCCCCGGCTGGGAAGTGGTGGAACACTAAAAAATACTCAATAGCTATACTAGCTACATCTAGGACACAGCCTGTATACTCTGGCACGCACCCTTTGCACTTCTTCTGTGCAAAGGATGCATGGGAGTGAAGCAGCACAGCCACAGCGGTCTGTCATGTCATGGCTATTACAGCGGTGTTTGAATTTACCCACACTTAATGAAGTGCAGGGAAAGTTTGGGACAGGCTGGGCATTTGAAATATGATTGATTCCTGATCTTCCCTGATTTCTGCACCTCATGAAGGTGAGAAAAGGTCCATTCTCCCCTGCAAAGGGCAGAGAAAAAAGTAGACATTTCCTTCTGTTGCAAATCCCCTCTTTTAAAGGGATACATATTTTATGAAGAACTTCAAGAATCAGCAAGGTAGATATTTCTGTGCCCAAACAAACTGTAAATAGAATAGAATTGCTGTTGACTGCTAGGTGATGTTCCTTTTCATTTTCTGGATTTGGCCACATAGGTGAATCAGTATAATTCCACTCTGTGTCTGATCATTATAATGATGAGTTTCTCATATGGCAGGAACACTTAATGGGTGGCCTCTCTAGACAAAACTCATGCCAGTGTGGTCAACAGTAAGGGACCATAATCACTGAGTAACTTTTGGAGATACATACATTAATCACCTATGCCGTGACAGGTAGGAAACTGCCTTAAAGCATGAAAGCTTTGGTAGACAAGAGGGCAGAATGAAAAGTCATGGCTTCTTGATTCTCAATGGTTGTGTAAAATTCAGAGCTATTGTGTAGCTCTGGGGCTGCTCTACTGGCCTGCCAAGTACAGTAGGAGCTATATTTTTCAAAGTAGCAGTTTCTTGGTCCTTTCTTTGGTATAAAAGGCTGTGTTCAGACATAACAAAAGGGATGCTTCAGTGGCACCTCAGAGAGATCATATGTGGCTCTCATGTTCCCAGGTCTCTTCTCTAATCCACCTTTTCCAGCTCAGAATGTTCAGGAGAACAGGAGACTGGTGTGTGAACAATCCCACCTCAAAGCCTTGTCAAAGCTGCTTCAGAGGTACCTCAGAGATGCTTTGTTTTGCCATTTCTGATCACAGCCTAAGACTCAAAAATATTTGTCAGAGACAAACCAGATGTAAATCTCTTTGAAAAACAGATACTTGTTAACCTCATTCCCTATAGCTCCAGGCTGCCAGCTGCTATAACCTGGTAAGCAAAAAACATTATTTGACTTATAACCACAGGATGTAGGTCACACCTATTTGCATTCTCTTTGCCAACATAATTTGATTTGCCCATCTGCAAAAAGCTTAAACCTACTCCTTGGCATCCTCAGGGAATACAGCAAAGCATGAACAAAATATAACACAAAGTTACCAAGTGTTGTTGTGTGGTTCCAACCTATTGAAAAAAAGTTGACAGCATTCCTAGTTTGGAGCTATGTCTACATGGCCCCTTGTAGAGGAAGGATCCAGGCCAGGAGGCTCCAGGATGTTTTAGGGCCAACAGAAGCTGTGTCACATGTCATATGCCTCACTGTGACCTCCAGAATGTTGGTGCAAGCATCACCTTCTGCAATATTTAGATCACTTCCCCATGCATGTTTGTTACACTTCTGAACATGAGATTGGCAAGGCGCGTCCCCATGCGTTTTGGATTTGGTCTGCAGAAAGCAGACCAAATCCCCCCAAACCGTGCCAGACCAGGACCAAATTTGGTACCTGAAAAATCAAGTCTAAGCACATTTTGGGGTCCTGACACATATTGGTTAGCAAACCGAGACTGCGCATGGGGACGATTGCAGGTTATCCAGGGAGGAGATTGGTGCTCACATCGTTAGGAGGTGGGGTGTGCTTGCCGTTCCTGCCCTGTGCATTGTAGATCACAGCCGCTGACATTTTAAAATCACAGTCACCAAGGCAGGCAGGACACTGGCTTAATTTTTGTGCATTTTCCATGGAAATATTTCCACCCCCCATAGGATAATGGCTTGATTTTTGTTCAAATTCCAAAAATTTTCAACCCTCATTTCCCGATTGCCAAGGCAATCATGATAAAGGTTTAATTTTCTCTCTTTTAAACTTGACGGGCATTCTCGCAGTTCCTGGTGGAGCAGAGGTGTGCAAAACTGCTCAAGTGCCTAACTGCCGCTAAATCTCATAGTGGCTTTCGGTCTTTTAAAATTATTTATAAATTTATCATTATGAAGTAAGCTTTATTTT
>MTQE01001134.1:70917309-70971968 GCA_014337955.1 Aspidoscelis marmoratus | reverse complement strand
GCTCAGAGGCAAAAGGAGTGTCCTGGCACACTTTAAATTCCATGGGGATAATCTAATATGTGTTCCAAAAATGGAGATACAGAGGCATTTTCTTCAGCAGCAGATAGTAGCACCTGCCCCCATGTGCCCACAACAGAGCTGCCTTGTTCTGTAAATGGAGGCCCAGCCAAGATCTTGTTTTTAATCAGTGTCACAGTAAAGCATGTAGGAAGTTTGAAGGTGCCTTCAAGGTGTAGCTAGACAATATGTTAGAAGTTCAATTTCATTGGCTTTGTTTCACATCAACCCAAACTGACTTTCTTCATATGGCATTGGAATTCCTGGCATGTCAGAAATTGTTAATATAAACTATCCATGTATTTGCATATTGTTTGCAAAGACCAGTTTCACATAGATGTTTTCTTACTGAAGTTTGCCTTTACTAATATTTGTGGAAATGCATGTGTAATTTTATACTTACTTTTATATTTGCCTAGATTTGACAAAAGGGAAACATATATAGAAATATATCTATACCATTGAAGTGACCACACTCAGATCATTTTGTGGTCTTTCCTGTATATATTTGGATCTATTTTTTTTTCAGGGATAAGCAAAAAATGTTTGTTACCTTCACAATTTGTATGAATTATGAATGCTACAAACTTTGCTTTTGAATCAAATGTTGGCTACATTTGAAGACCGACCTTTGAATGCAAAGTGAAAGGTTTTGTGCTTTCATTCAAAGCTTTATTACATTTATGAAGGTGAGGAGGAGGAGCCTACCTGTTAGCAGTGTTCGGGTAGCAGCACCACTATGCAAAGTGACGGCCCAGTTGCCTCCAGAGCGGATTCGGAGGGGATTCAGAGCTGATTCTGAGGTACAACTGGCAGTGGTGACAGGAATCAGGCAGGGGTGTTCTTGTCAATGAACTTTCGACAAACATTCAAAGTGGATTCAAAGTCTAGCACATTCAAGGGGCTCCATTTGCACAAATGCTAATTTCTGCCTCATTTGTTTTGATGTGAAGCAAACAGAAAGAAACGATTTGTGCACATCCCTATTAGCTCATGTATTTAGGGATTTTAATATTGCTTCTTCCTGCCTCTCTGTCCCTACTCTGAGGACACCACTGACTGATAGAGAAGCATTTAACCTTTTGCTTGGAATCTCTCTCACTCGTGGCTTTCACTTGCTGTTTTCTCTTTCTTCCCAGTACTTTGCACCTTCTCAGCAGTAACAGATTGCATAGCCTACCTCTTTCCTTTGATCCTAATAGGAAACCGTTGATACTGCTATCTTTATTGCTGAAGAAGCCTTCCCAGCAAAGCCCTTCCTCCTCATAGCTTTATGTAAATATGATTGCATTTGACCAGAAAAACAAAAGGAATCTGAACCTTGGGGAAACTACATTTATTACTTAATTGGGGCCATGAAGCTTGCAGGAGTCACTTCATGTCCTGGACTCCAGACTAAATATAATTACGAGAATTAAATGAGGCCCTTTCTGCACTTATTAATCCGGATCAAGGAGCTGCTAAGAACACGTCATCTGTACGGCAGTCTGGATCAAAGAGTAGCTAAGAATACATTGCCTGCATGAAAGCAAAGTAGATCCTGATCAGAAATGTGGTCTACATCCATGCTAAATCTCTTTAGCACACATTTGCTGCTCTAAAGTCCATTCAATGCAGATGTCCTTGCCTGTGTTTGATCTGGACCTAGTTAATCCAGATCTAGCTAAACCAGATCTAGCTAATATGAATCTAGTATGTGCAGAAAGGGCCTAAGAGCTCAAACATGTCATCAATAAATCAACCAAGCAGTGAAAGCAATCCACTTTTGATTTGATATTTATAAAGTGTTATTCAAATCGGGCAGAGGAAGATCACACATCTGCCATTGCTTTTGCTGTCAGAAGCACTCCAAATAGACTGTTTTAAAACATGTATTCCCTTTCCTTTGCTTTTTGTCTTCTTCTGTCTCTCTTGCTGCCATGTAGGGATTGGTTAGCCATCCCTGAAGTTCTGCTCCTGCTCCATCCAATGTGAATGGTTCCTGCTGAAAATTCCTGTGTTTAGTGTTAAACCCCTCTCTCCCCACCAAAGGGGTTAGTGCAGGAGAACAGGGTTCAAAAGTGGAACTGGAAAGAAGTGGGAGGGAATAAAGAAGAAGGAGAAATGCTAACTGACCAGATCAGACAAGACCAACAGTTTCCTTTCTTGCTCAAGTAATCAATGAGGTTGCACCACATACTCTGATTGGTCAGCCACTGAGTGTGTTGGTCAATTTAGTGTCATCAGTAAATTTGTGCTGTCTCACTACTTATCCCTACTTCTAGATTATTTATGAATAAATCAAAAACCATAGGTCTTAATACTGATCCCTGGAGGACCCTACTTTTAACTTCCCTCCACTCAGAATTACTACTCTCTGTTTCCTGTCCTTTAGCCAGTTATCAATACAGAATGGGATCAGTCCTTTTATGTAGTAGATGGTAATAAGATCAGGCATGATGCCTCAAAAGACAATATGCAAGGAGCCAGGAGCAGGCGAGGATTTTCCCTTCGTCTTTGGCTTGAGAATGCCCAGAAGGAATTGGTGGGCCACTGTGTGAGATGGGATGCTGGACCTGATGGCCTGTGGCCTGACCCAGCAGGGCTTCTCATACTGTATGTTCCGATGAAGAAGTAATATGTTATCCATCTTGAGTGCCAAAGCTGCATCATCTTCTGCTGAAACACAACATTGTGCGTGTTATAGGGCCATTGCTGCTCATGAATATCCATGCACAGGTGTACCATTAGCTTGTTTTCCTGTGCTAAAATTCATTTCGACTCCAAGTCCAGACAGACAATGAAAAGAGGAGTAGGAGTAGGAGTTGGCTTTTCTACCCCACTTTTCTCACCCATTTAAGGGGACTCAGACCATCTGACAAAGCTTTCTGTTCTCCCCAGAATAGACACCCTGTGAGGTAGGTGGGGCTGTAAGAGCTCAGAAGAGAGCTGTGACTAGCCTAAGGTCACCCAGCTGCCTTTGTGGAGGAGTGCAGAATCAAACCTGGTATTCCCAGATAAGAGTCCTGTACCCTAACCACTAGACTACTTTTTGATCCTCACTTTTTAGACCTTTTGATAGCAAAACCATGTCACGCTACTCCTGCTTCCTTACTCTAAAGTTAGTTGCAAGCTGATTTCTCCCATGTCATTCTCCATCTAGATATTAGAGTATCTGCATCAAGCTGGTACTTTCCATTGTGTTTGCTTCAGAATACAGACTGTGTAGCATCTTTCTGGAGGGCAGAGATGAGATTGGGCATAAGGTAAGGTTTTGGCTCAGGATGGCCTGAATTGGCTCCTGGCCCTTGTAATCTTCAAATAGCTTATTGCTGAAACATGCCTAGGTGTATGATTGGCACACCACTCCAGATCTTTGAATAAACAAAGAGAACAATGACTCCTTCAGCTGAAGGAGGCTTGCTAGTGCCAGGCAGCAGCTTCCAACTTGCTACAGCATGAAGGATGCTCCCCACCTTGATTTCAAGAGCTTCTTAAAAGGGCAGGTTGAGGCTGCACACTTGCCAAGTTCACAGAACAATCCCAGCAGATGGTAGGCACGTGAACACCCACCTTCTGTTGAGCCACCCATCCGCACTAAGATATCTCTACTGTAACTAGCAATGATTCTTCAGGCTGTTGAACAAAGTACAGCCAAGTGTTCATGCTAAAGCACTGTCTTCGGCCTGTATGCTATTGGAAGGTGTTCTCAGTTGGATGGGCTGCTGAGTCCAAATCCATTTTAAGAATAAAGAATCATGAGAAGTGAGAAGAGAAGGAAGCAGTTCCAGCAGAATTCCTTCACACAAGCTTACTTAGTTTTCATTCATTCATTGTTTGACATTCTGGTGTTCCTCTTTAACAACATGTTCTTGTTGGGTACCTAAGTGGTGGTGAGGACATGACAAAAACATTGCAACCAAAACCATGCACATGCCTTGCAAAATACTCTTTAAGGTAGGGTAGAAGCAGAACAGATGATAGAATGCTATTATCTATCATTGTGACCAGCTTCTAAAACACATGTTGTTTACAGCAGGTTGCTTTAAAGGCATAATTGGAATGAATTTGTTTTTGGGACTAAGAAGAACAAGGCTGTCCACACCCGGATGGCTTGTTCTGGGAACAGGTCCTGCAATGCTCTGAAGCTCTGAATGAAAGTTTCTGATTTCAAGGTTTCAGGGACATCCGTTTTGGAGGGGCAATTTGGTGCACTGCCAAAGAGGGTTCCCTGAAAAACTGGAACAGGGAGGCATACACCCTTCCACATGTATTCCAGTCTAAATGGCCATTTGGCCACCTATAACACTCTACACTCCATCTATTGCTGACAGAGCAGCCTCCAAATGTTCTGCTGCAGTCCTCCAAATGTTCCAGATGAGGGCTGGCATGAGATGATGGTAGTAGCAATTCAGGAATATCTGGAGGGCCACAGCTGAGCACCTCCATTGTATGTAAAACTCTCCACGCATGCGATGAGCTTTTTTTAAAAAAATCTAATTGAAAAGGAGTAAATCTAACTAGTTTCTGATTAAGAGATCCATGTATGTCATCTTAGGCAAAATGTAGGACAAAAATGTAATAATTAAACTGACTGGTCACTGAACTGCACCCTCTTTTTCTGCAAAGGAGGTGTCATTGTTTGAATAATGGAGACTGTTTAAAAATAACCAGTCTGTATTCTCTAACTGCAATACTTGATGGTTCCTTCTTGCATACCAAAAGAAAGAATCTTTCCCCTTTTTAAACATCTTTCTTGTTGGCCTCACAAAGAAACTGCTGGCACATGTAGTCTTAGATAAGGGGCAGTAACTGCAAATAGTTCAAGTAACATCATGGTGACACCAGCATTCCTCATCATTTTCCAGTGGCTCTTCGTGTTAAATGGATCTGTCTCTGTGTCTCATCCTTCCGTTTCTTTCAGCCCTGATTCAGCCGTGTCTGTGTGGTGCATGGAGACTTCCTTCCTGGGCGAAGCTTGCTCAATTTCTCTTTCACCACTTTGACTTCAAAAGCAGGAGGGGGGAAGGGACTTCTGAGTTAGGCAGGAATCCTCTCTTTCTCACAACGGCTTTGCATGTGTAAGAAGCTGTTGAGGCGGCCACTTCCCATGTTCCTAGGTTAGCAGTGTGAATCAAAACTTGTTGGGCAGGAAGAGTTCTCGGTTAAGGCAGACACCACACCCACCGCAAAACAGCAATAGGATGCACTATAGTTGGAACCAATATTTAGGGATCGGTATAAGGGCTAGACGCACACCTAAGCTTTGACAAAAAAGAGAAGCAACATTATCAAAAAAGGGAACTGAAGAAGGCATGGATTTATCTAAACCTAACCCCTGCCTGCAAAAGTACATAGGCTAATTTACATGTGCACTTTACAATAACTCTTATTTAAATGGCCCAAATGCAGCAATCTTTTTATTAACCAATTATAAGAAATGTGACAGGCTGACCCACCTATTACCAATTTGTTTCCTGCATGCTTGGATCATTCTTCAGATCTAAAAGATCCCTGATATCGAGAATCAGAACCAGGAAGAGAATATTTTTGATTACACTACCTGCTCTTTGGGCCTCTTGGCAACTTTTGCATAACTGTCTTTAAAAATATTTGAAAATGTACTTCTTTACCTATATTTTAATAGGAACTGTTTAATAGGATGAGCATGACTCAGACAGCTTTTTCTTTTGATATATTGTTCCTTCTCTTGTTGTTCATCTTTTAAACTCTGTAAAGCTATAAGAAATCAGCAGCATATAAGCGAAATAGAAATAGAAATATGATACCTAGTGAGTAAAACAGGTATTTATGTGATTGCTTAGTCTGCCATTCCATTGTGAATAATTACTGTGTTTCTAATTATTAACCTTTGAAGGACACATTCAAGGTTTCTGCTTTCCTTGTTTAGATTTTTTCCTCACTTAGTCCATGTCTCCATGCATGGTTGCAGCTCCCTCAGCAGACCATCTGAGGCATCAAGTATCCATGTTTGGAACCATAAGATGCCTGCTAGAGAGTACATCGTGTACCTGAGGTGCCTGGGGATGAGGACACAAAATAACACCTGGCGGGCAAGTGCTTCACCTGTGGCACCTTCAGAAGCCGTTACACACCAATGCGGCACATGTGTGATGATGACATGTTATGTCACCTGGTTGCCCCAGTGACAGTGCTGTGTTGGTGTGCTGGTGCTGCCACCGGGGCTCCATGATGGCCACTGTATGGGTGGCCATCTGCACTGTACGTAAGTTTAGAATGCTCTAAACATCCACAAGTGTGGATGCTTAGAGCATTCTAGCCCTATGCCTCCTAGTTGATGGAGGCGTAGTGCACATTTCCCCTAAAACAATAACAGTGCCTGAAAGTGGGGAGGGAAAGCTGTTTCCTTATTTAGCCAAAGACCAGGGCAAAGAGTCATGTGAGTCAACTAGACCTTCAGATCAGAAAGAAAGTAGCCAGTGCGGAAGAAATCTCCTGTATCCTTTTGAAGATACAGCAGAAAGGCATTTGCAAGGTGTGTGCTTTCTTCCATCATACCAAGCTACAAACATAAGTCATATTCTGGCTTTCCTAGATGCTCAAAGTTTTTAAAAGAAGGGCACATTTCCGGTGCAATGCACCAGAAAGCTCTATAAACCAGGCACTGAGGGAGTTAATATTGTTCTGGCAGTACCAGACGTGTCCCTAACAGCTGGCATATGCAGGAATTTGTCTTTTCAAAACTTAGAATGGCAAGAACTCCCTGCCTGCCATCCAAAGGAGCACATGACTGATAGGTTCTGACGTGTCCTTTGTGATGAGGGATAGGCTTAGAGAATTACAGATAGCCCCAGCTAATGCCACTGAAATGCCTTCTGTAATCACCAGCATCTGTCTTGGGGAGATATTATCCCTTTCCAGCTACTCACAATAAAGGCAGCAGGGAAGAGTGGAAGCCTTTGAGAGGCAGCACACTCCCAACCCCCCACCATCCTGGCTCCTGCCAGCCCTTTTTTGAGCCAGCTGGAGGTCTTACTGCCAGAATGTTCATGTACCTTTCAGTGTCCAGATGAAACTTCTCCTGCTTGCCCTTGGTCCTTTCATCCACTCTGTAGCTGGTGTGCTATGTGACCCACCTGGATGCAATGTTAGCTCCGCAGTTTAGGCAGCCCTTGCTAGTAGGGGTCCTATTTCAAAGTGATTCTGCCATTAAATTGCTATGACACCTCCTAAGCTGTCACTGACTCGCTTGCAATGGGGACTGCTATTCTTCCTTCTTTCTGGGCCTGAATACAAGCCAGATGAACAGACAGAATAAGAACCCTGGCAGTATAGGAGAATTACTGCAATGTACAGTTCCTGAGGTAGAGGCAAGATCTGAATAATGTCTTACAGCATTGTAATTCAGCCATAAGGACAAAGGGTCTGCTCAGCTCTATACTTTTGTGGTTGATCTCAGTGCACTAGCAGGATGTGGGTCCACATGGGCCTGCAGGCAGGCAGCTGCCATCCTGCCATCTAGAGCTTTGTAAATACTATGTGAGAATAAGTCGCTCCAATGATTTTCCTTTCTCTTTCAGTGACCATTTCTCTGCTGCATTGGTGACGCTTGATTGGACCTATGGGACCATTTTCTGGGTTTAAACAGCCCCAGCAGGCAACACTGCAGCCAGGAGCAAGCAGTAGGTGCACAGACAACCCACCACTGTAGGTAGAGCACTGATTTACAGTGATTACCAGTGCATTCTGGTTAGAATGCCTTAGACACCTGTGCAGATTTTGCTAGACAAGGAATGGGGAGAAAAAATATTAAATTTCCACTCAACTATGAACCTCACCTAAGGAGTTCTGGGCTAGTGATCACCTTTCAGGATTGTTGTGTGCATGAAAAAAAAATTGAAAATAAAAGTAAGAAAGATGTAGCAGAGGAAAACAGGGGTACGTGGAAGTCCTGATCAAGCTGAAAAAGTTCCTGACCTTGGAAGCTGGGCCAGGATGAGGTTCCATAATGTGGACAGCCCTATATATGAGCCATTGGCAGCCTAGGGGATGGGTTGTCTATTCCAGCCTATCATAGTGCACAGTAGCTCTACACAGTGCAGAAAGGGTCAAGGCCCTTTCATTGTAAATGTTTATAAATACAGAAGTTAAGTGTTATTAAGTCTATAGAGCATCATCAGGCCTTGTTCAGTCTTTTATTTCTTTTCTGCAAAGCTTATGCAACCTACACTTTGCTTTTCTGCAAACTGTGCATTTTTGTGCACATATATCTAAAAACACAGCCCCAAAACTTTCTTTGCTCTGCTGTCTCCTTCAAACCCATCTACAAAGAAACTCCAGAGCTCCAATTCTTTCTCCCCAATCTCCAGCAAAGTAAACAATTCATTTCAATAAGTTATTGCAAGAAGAAATGAAAATTTATTTTACAAAAAATTAAGTGAAAAATGAAGAGGTTCTTATCTACTCACAAAATTGCATTCACGCTACTTTATATCACTCTCTGTGACTTCTGTCTGTTTGTTTTAAAGCACGCTGTAGCTCAAAGAAAACTATTAATAGTCATACTGCCACCTCTCAGGGCTCAATTACTTAGGCTTGATTGACCACCTATAGCTGCTGACTCATGGAGTCATGGCTGGAAGGGTCAAAAAGCCCCCACAAAAAGTGTGTCAATAAGCAAGACCATCCATCACTGGTGCTTTATATATCAGCTTGGTCTAGATAACGGTCCATTGGAACTCAAAGTGCTGTTGTGCTACAGAGTCATTTACTTTGAACGTAAAGCCTGGCTCATTTGCTCAATGTGACTTTGGTTACATCTGGATGGAGCTGAACTGGTTGTTCACAGTAGATCAGAAGCAGATTAGTTTTGCTTGTTATTTTTAATTTTTTTAATTTTTATTTTTTTTGAGTGGAGGAGTAAGGGGAAATTGGAATTAAATAAAGAAAAAATATTATGGATTGGCAACTTGGGAAGGAGGGTGACTTGTGGACATAGCCCTAGATTATGGAATAATCTGCTCATAGAAATGCACCGTCACTGTGTGCCTTTAGACGTCTGTTGAAGATGCCCCTCTTTTCTCTAGCCTTTGGCTGAAGAAACAACCTCTCTATCTCTTTCAGGCACTGTTATTGTTTAGGCCCTTTTCCCACTCGAGTGTGGTCTTCTGGGACAGGGCAGGCCACCCCATCCTAGAATAAGCAACCCTTCCCAAGCTGGAGGCTGCCAATGGAGCAGAACAGGGCTGCCCTTGCCGCTGCCTCCAGTCCTTGCCCCTGCCTCTAAAAGTTCCCAGCCTTTGAAGTTTCTAACCTTGCAGTGGGCCCATTCCCAATAGCACCTCCTTGAGCACCATGAAAAGAATCCTTGGTAGTACACTGGGCCACAGGGGTGTGCTGTTCACACAACTCAATGATCTGGTATACTCCAGCTGGACCAGTTGCCGATCTCTTACAACTACTACTGGGCTATGGCATCATTTTTGGCACATTGCCTGGTCCACACCCCATCCAGTGTGGATAAAGTGTGACAGGACATGGCTTCATCTAGTCTACACTAGGGTGTGGTCTGCTGCCCCTGTTCCAGAGTGAGGGGGAGTGCAGAAAGGGCCTCAGTTGCTATAGTTTAATTGTGTATTATATTGATTTTATTGTGACTCATACTGAGACATTTAAGTATAGGGCAGGAAAGAAAATTCAATCAATCAATCTTGCCACATCAGTTAGCTCCAAAATGAACTCACAACCTGCAAAATCTCAAGCTGACACGCATCCCTGGATCATTTAGCATTGACGTGCTTGGTTACTACTATTTGAGAATGTTGTCCTTTATGTTTAGAACAACAATATTTCAAGTTGATGTATATTGATTTGGGGAAAAGCCAGTAGCACTTAAGAGAAAAAGGGCCAAGGTGCCCTACCAGTGGTAAAGGGCTTAGTACATGTCTGAACGCTTCTTTCAGCTGGAATTGGATTTCATCATTTCCTTCCATTTCTTGGACCATTTGGCTGCTTCTGAATAATGTGTGTTCCACTCCCTTTGTGGGAAATCCCCCTCCTTCTCTCCCTGCTCTTCTTCCTCACCACAGCTTGGGCCTGCGATGGAAAGGTCTTTCATTCCATTCTTACCCAAACCACTAAAAGCAAACAAAGCATCTGCTCCTGACCTTGGGAAGGAATGCAGACTTTCATATGAAAGAGCAGTGAATTGCAGCGGCCACCCAAGGCCTCTTGGAATGTTGCAGGCTTCTCCTTTTGTGTGGTTTCCTTTCCTCCTTTGTGGATTCTGCAGGTGTGAACATGAGGTGTGGGCAAAGAGAGGAAAAGGCAGAAATAGAAGAACAAAAAGCCCAGACTTCACAGGCTGGGAATGTAAAGCATGGGGATTATTTAGAGGGTTATGGTTATTGTTCAGTCTCTTAGGTGTACAGTAATTGTATTGAGAACCTTTGGGGGCCCTGATCTGGTTAAAGTCAGGGCCAAGAGACAAGTTCTTTTCATGTAGGAGTCATGGACATTTTTCTTCCCTGCTTGTTTGGAATTCTGATATAAAGAAATCCCCTGTCTTTCCTCACATGTGACCGTTAAGAAGTCTTCCTCGTAAAGAGATCACGTTCAGAATTGACCAGCCGTGCGGAGTCTGCATAAAATCCTCTGAAACGTGCATTTTCTACAGAGTGGTAGTTTTCCACTTGGAATGCAGGCTTACTCATATAAAGTATGCTAATGCTGCAGGGCTGTTGGTATTTTCCAATAGCCGTGTTATGAGAGGCGGGCTCAGGAGAGAGGTAGAAGGTGTGTTTTTTTAAAAAAAATTGATGGATCATTTCACAGACAGATCTCTGTTATCATTCTCAGCTAGGGGATGGCCTCTGAGTTAATTTCACCACCTCTGAAGACAGCAAAGACAAGGGAGTGAAAAAAACCCTCTCTGCTGGGCTCCACAAGGAGACAGCAGCAACAACAACAACATTAAAAAAGAAAACAGAGAAAACTCTCCCCCGCTTCTGTCTCAACTGTTGCCTGCTTAAAGAGACCAATGGCAAAGGAAGAGATGGTCTTGCTCCATGGAACCTTAGTTGTTGCCTAGATCCATCCCCGAATCCATAAAAACCACAGTGGTGGGCAATAGCTGTAGGGGCTGCCCAAGTGCATGAGCACAACATTGCTTGCCTTCACACATGTTTGCAGCATAACACTCACTCCTTCCCTCCAGTCCCTAAATACACACAAAAAAGGCAGGAGACAATTGTAGGAACGGCTAGAGCCCATGTGCATAACATTCACAGCCTCCAACCCTGAGGGCAGTGGGTCAGCCTTCCTTGCAGACAGCAGAGAAGAAAAACGCTTCTCTCTGCACAGAGGAATTTACCTCCCTATAACACCAAGTCTTTTTCTCCTACCCCCCCCCCCCAACCACATGAAAGTGTTAACAGTTGGGTGAGGAGGAAGGCAAACTATTGGAAGACAAAGATAGGTCATCAATGAGATTTCAGTGTTTTTTTTTTAATTTGAGAGATTTATATATTGTTTCAAGATTTTCTAAAAATAATAATAAATGCGAGTTGACTTATTTAAAAAATAACAATCAAATGGAAAGGCAGTGCTGAATGTTTTTCAAGTTACTTGACATAAGGTGTATGCACAAACATTTTTTCCTGGTTCAGCTTGGCTTTATTCAGAGCAAACCACATGACCCATAAAAGAATGAGAATTCCTGTAATAATTGTAATGGGAATAATCTGTACTTCACCAAAATTTAGAACAATGAGATAAAAAGAAAGAAAGAAAAGTGAGGGAAGGAACAGAACATAGGCCCTTTCTACACTTACCTGCTGTAGATCTAGATATGTGGGTCCATAATAACTGGAACTACTGATCCAGATCTCATGAAGCTGTGGGCCAGATCAGCTCCATCTTCACTGATTAAACAGATTTACCAAAGATTCAGATTAAGAGCATCGTAATCCAGATCTATCTCCATCTAGGCAGACAGAACCAGAACAGTGGGGGCAGATCCTCCTTGATATCCTTTCACGTGTAGATAGGTGATGCAGGATCTGGCTTAAGAGGCTCCTTAATCAGTGGTTAGCGAAGAAAGGGCCATAGAAGATAGTCAGCTCTTTTGGGACTGGCATGATGTATGCCTGAATAGTTATCCCGGCCAGCAATCTAGCAGCTGCATTCTGCACCAGCTGCAGCTTCTAAGCCATCTGCAAGGGCAACCCTATGTAGAGTTTACAATAGTCCAGTCTTGATAACTGTGGCCAAGTCATCTCTGTCCAAAAAGAGCTTCAACTGACATCCCAGCCATAGTTGGGAATAGGCACTCTTGGCCGCGGCCTCCACCTGGGCTTCAAGCATCAGTGCAGAGTCCAAGAGCACCCCCAAATTTTGCACCTGTCCTTTCCAGGGCATTGCAACCCCATTGAAAACAGGATGTCTCCCAACTACACAGACCCGAGATCCAGTGACACACAGTACCTCTGTCTTGTCTGCATTCAGTGTCAATTTCTTGGCCCCCATCCAGCCCATTACTGCCTCCTGGCACCTGTCAAGCACTTCAGTCGCCTCTCCCAATTCAGATGGCACGGAGAGATAGAGGTGGGTGTCATCTGCATATTGATGGAATCTTATTCCAAATCTCCTCATGACCTCTCCCAGTGGCTTCATATAGATATTTAAGAGCACGGGAGATAAGATCAACCGTAAGGAACCCGAGTTCCTAGGGTGTTGAGTCAGAATCTCCCACTACCACTATCTGAGATATGCCACAGAGATAGAAGCAGAACCAATGAAACACACTGCCTCCAACTCCTAAACTCCTTAGCCTTTTAAAAAAGATATTGTGGTCAATGATATCAAAAGCCGCTGAGAGGTCCAGGAGAACCAACAGGGTTGCCCTTCTCCTGTCAGCCCCCCAAAGAAGGTCATCAACCAGGGCGACCAAGACAGTTTCCGTGCCATGAAGCTGGATTGAAATGGTTGAGGGCAGGTGCGAAACAGTCCAGGAGCATCTAGGGATTCACAAACAGGACATCCTTGCCTTCTAATAGGTCTGGGATATCCAGTTTTGGTATCTCTGGATGCATCCTAAGCATATGTTGTACTTATGACTGCTGTAGCACATGCAGTAGAAAAGTTTGGGAATGCTGAATCTACCATTGATTCCTTCTGCTTCTCACTTCTGTCTGGCATTATGAAAAGAAGCTGAAAAACTGTCGGAAGACTTCTCTAAAGATCTTTTTTTTTTTACTCAGTCCGCAGGGGTGGTCAGGGGATGCTACCACATGGAGCATCTACACCACACAGAGCTGCTTCTGTTCCAGAAGTGGCTCTGCATGTGGTGGACCATCCTCTGGCTGGAAAGCTGTGGAGCACTATAGTAGTACAACATAGACAAAGGGTGCATGAGGCATAACAGCAGATGCCTGATCCATCCCACTTTGTTTGTTTCTGTGCAGAAAGGAGTCCTTAGTCTAATCAGATAAAACCCCCAAAAAGAGAGAAGGAGAAGGAGAAGAGTCAATGAGAGGTCACCTTGACTGGGTCATTAAACTGCCAGTATTCTGATTACTGCATATAATGTTCAAATTACTCTTTTTCTGCCAGAAAACATTTTCTCCAGGCTCTTTAACCTGAAAGGTGGCTGGGCATTTGTCATCTAGGTCAGTCAAAATTCTTTACAGAGGCACTCATGGAATGCAAAATATGTTATCCTTAGTACCAGCTCTTTCTTTTTACGGGCTAAACACACAGAAGACAAAGCTGGCAAAGAACTGAAAGAGGCAGGAAAAATTCTGGGGTCTGTCTAACTCCCCTCTGCGGAAGGAAGGAAGGAAGGAAGGAAGGAAGGAAGGAAGGAAGGAAGGAAGGAAGGAAGGAAGGAAGGAAGGAAGGAAGGAAGGAAGGAAGGAAGGAAGGAAGGAAGGAAGGAAGGAAGGAAGGAAGGAAGGAAGGAAGGAAGGAAGGAAGGAAGGAAGGAAGGAAGGAAGGAAGGAAGGAAGGAAGGAAGGAAGGAAGGAATCTTCCACTTGCCTGCAGTTTTCCTCTTGGTCTCCATCCCCAAAAATTTCAAGGGGAAAAAAACCTTAGGCTGTGTCCCCATGGGAGTAAGATTCAGTTAATTGACCAGACAACCCATGGCAAGCAAATAACACACTACGTCTCTAGGCTGTGAGAGTCTCAAAGTAGGCTTTCATGGCCTAGCCAAGGGTGAGTGGGGGAAGGGCAGGCAGGTGGGATTTTTACATCAGATCAAAAACGGCCAACTTCCTCGGTCATTTTTATCCAATGTGAAAGTTCCCCACAAAAATCTCCTTGAAACTGTGGAAAGAAAGGGGGAGGAAGGGCTTGTTGGAGCCACCTTGAAGGGAATGTGCCTTCAGAGTATGAAATCACATTCAAATCCAGAAAAGTGCATTCCCAAAGTGCATTCTCTGGCCTTTAATGTGGATTAAAGGTGGGATGGTAACACTACTGTTATCACCTGTGTGCTATGATCTTTAAGCTTTTTCTAATGCATGTAGATGCATCCATAGGCCACCTAGACTAGAACAGTGACTGACCTTTTTTAAAAGGTCTTCTGCAGTCTACTTGTGAGTAAGCCATCACAGAGAGGTGTGCAGAAGGGTGTACACCTCTTTGGATGTAGCAAGGGGACCCATTTTGGTGGTGTACAAAATTGAAACACCAAAATGGGTTTTTCTGGAGCTCCAAGGCCAGGAGCTTCAGAGCAGCACAGGCGCTGTCCCAAAACAAGTCATCCAAGTGCAGATAGCTATGTTCTCTGTGGTAGCTAGACCACCCCAGCTGGGAGCAGTTCCAGAAGGAATGGTTCCAGCTTTAGTTGTCTGGCCCAGATAAGTGCAAGAAGGCCCAAGGTGTTTACGCTGCCTGGACAAGGTGACTTGGAATCTTGTTGCTGAGGACAGCTAGATGTTCCCAGTGGCTACATGAGAACTGGTGCTTCCCCATTCCTGCTGCGCATCAAAACCCAGGCATCTGAAACAGTATTAAAGAAAATGGGACAACTTTACACAAATCTCCATGTATGTAGTAGAACTTAGAATTGTCAATGCAAGATGCACACAGGCCTAGAGATTTCCTACCCTCCAATACCTGTGTGTGTGAATGGGTATTTACAGACCTGTATGGACACGCACATTGTGTGAGAGACAGGAGCAACATATAGATAAGCACAAATGTCCTTTTGTAGCCTTAAGACTTTTTGCTCAAGAAAAATGAAACATTCAATGTTTCCTTCTGGGGCTTTTTGCAGAGCACAGGAAATGACCATCCAAGTCAGCCATTTTCCTGTGCTTTAAAATGAAATATTGTCATCTGCTTTGTCAGATGGTAAGTGCAGTCAAAGCTTTTCCCATTACTCTGCTGATTCTGCTATTTTCACACAATTCTTTGTATGTGTCGGCATTTGCATCAGAGTTGGAAACTGTTTCCTCTTAAGCTTTTTCTGCATTGGCCCTTAATGTGGGTCAAGAATCTGTGTAGTACACATCTATATCTCACAGATCTGCATGTTAAGGTAGGCCTTTAATCTGGTTCGCTGGCAGATTCATTTAATTGGGTCTACAAGTGGACCAGCACAACCCTAATCCAAAACAAGGTAAGAGCACAGAAGGCATGCCTCCTATGTTTGGGACTACTAGGGAGTGCTTTTCATGGCACACCATACTGTGCCACTGAAAAGCACTCCACAGAGGCCATAAGGCTATCCTTGGTGGCATGAAGATGTGTCCACAAAGCCCGCATGAGCTTCAAAGCCATTGCATGGGCTGATCTGGTTCAGCGCTGTCAGTGAAGATGGTGCTCATCCCATCCAAGACTACCAGTAGTCAGGATAAGTGGGCCTGGATATTCTGGATCTACTGATCCTGACTTACAGCAGGTAAGTGCAGAAAGGACCTTAGATTTTCTTGAACTCCAGCTCTCAACCCCAGATCTAGAACAGCCAGAGATTTGACAAATTGAATCCAAACTATAGTCTGAATGCCGAGAGTTTCTCCCTCATTTTTTAAACTTCTAGCCTAAAACTATTCTGAATAGTCCCATGGCTGCAGACTATATCTGAAGACAGACTCCTTAGTTTATTAGATTCCTTTCTTGTTAACAGTGCTGAGTAAAATGCACTTTAACTGCTTATGCTTCAGACCATCCATTTATTGATTTATTGTTTCCATTTATAGCTTGCACTTCAATAAATGGTCCCAGGGCAGGGCAGGAAATACAACAAACAAAAAATGGAAAGTTAAAAGGGTCAATGAAGCTTATATGCTATAGAAAAACAGATTACAACAGTGGGATAAAAAAGAATTACATGAGGAAACATGATAACTAAAAATATGAATGAAAGGTGTTTTAAAAAGCCATCAAAAAGTCCCTGATGCATCTTGAATGAAGCACTTTCATATGCTGTCACTATTCCTAGGATTCATAACATCCCCCTCTTGCAAACCTTAAGACCAAAGTTGCTTCTATTTGGATTGAAAGAGAGAAGGCAGGAAGACAGGAAGCATCAAGAGTCCTGTTGCGTCGATGATGGAAGCTCTGTGCATTAAGACTGATGCTATGTTGTAGTGATAGCATACTATTCATGTGCCGCTCCCTAGCCATTAAGATTGCAGCCAGAGAACCTTTAGTCCTGGGATGCAGTGAGGTCATTGACGGCAGGGAGGTCATTCCTCCATTTCCAGTGGTCAACGACCTGGAGAGGCAGCCAATGAGAAAGACAAGCCTCCTTGGCCGGTGGCAGTAACAGCAAGACGACCGACTCTGAGTGGAGAAAGAGTTTTCAGAGCACATTCTCCAGTCTTGCTATTCAAGCACCATAAAGGGTCCTTATGGTGGCTGGTCAAGAGTGGGTCCATGCAGATGCCACACTCATCAAGCATATTCAGTGAACCAGGAGGCAGCAGAGGTATGCAATCCCTGCACTTTTGTGTTACTACTATTAGGAAACTGATATGAATGCTAAAATTGTTCATGCAGAGCACAGGCAAAGGAAGGTGAGGAACAAACATTTAACATCTGGGTATTTTTGAGGCTCTTTGCTAGGGCCACAATATATCTTTGGACTAGCCATTGGGATGCTTAATTTAGATAGTGCCTTGGCTATTTGTTGAATGACCATTCTGCTGGGTGAGGTTAGTCTGCAGGCATATGGTGGTTTTTTTTAATAAATAGCTGCAGACTTTTTAGAACCTTTATTGGGCTCACATGGGCTACATCCAAACAGGGGGAATATAGTGCTGTTACGTTGTTGCTATTTTTATATATTGCTGGTATGGAGGAGTTTTCCCCCACCAAAAAAAGGCACAAAAAACTACTATTGGAAATGTTTTTCAGCAACATCACTTTTTTAGGCTGCCTACTTATCTTCTCAATGCCATGATTGCTCTGTCCAGCATAAATGCATGAAGGCCATAACAGGTATCCATGCATGCACAGAGGTGACAGCAAGAAGATCGAGGAATTCTGGATGTCTGGACGCCCATGTTATTTGAAATGGATGAAGATAGCCCCATGGCTGGCACTGTCTAGCTAGCAAAGGATAATTGGCAAGGGATCAATATCTCACCTTAACCCTTGTTCAGCTACCATCTGGAGGCGGCCACAGTGTGTTTCTTTAGACTGAACCAATAGCATGGATAGTGGCAAAGTGCTTGAGGGCATTTTGGCTACTTTATTTTGGGATGACAAGAGCATCTGAAGGGGAGAATCCATGTGATCTGCTTTCATCCTCCAAGCCTATTCATCCTCTTGAAATGTACTCATTTTTTTAAACTCCTAAGCGGTGTCCAGTGGATGTAGGAATGGACAAAAAAAAAAGTAGTAAAATTTATTTGGATTCATTCTGCTTGATCAATAAATTTTACTTCTTCTTTTTGTCCATTCCTGCACTCAGTATGTGAGGAGCAGGAAAGGGTTTTGGAGATAGATGGATGGATAGATAAATAGAGAGATAGATAACTATGTTGCAATATGTTCCATTGATAAAGTAATATTTTCCACTTGTGCATATCTTGTAGTTAATATATGCATTCTTTGTTTAATGACTAGTTTTTATGAATTTTTATATATTGCAATTCACTTTTGACTTCTTGTAGAGAATGGGATGTAAATATGAAAGCATCTATTCTGTATGAAATGATGATATCTGCAAACTCCACATCAAGCACTACATGAAGGTTGGGATGTGGAGAGGACAAGATGTGGTAGTGAGTCTTCAGGTAGTATCACGGGCAGCCTAGCACAAATCCATTTCAAACTCGGTCATGTTCCAGGTCATCTACATCTGAGCAAAAAATGTTAAGAAAAATATCTCGGTTCCTACAGGTTGCTTGTTTCAAAAAGTCATCTCATCACGTTTGATCCCATCTACTTCAGTTTCTCCACCAAATCATAAATCTTCACGGGCTGGGCCTAATAGATCAAGCCAAGGCTAACCCTCATCCTCTGCTTTGGCTGCATTTATTATTCCCCATAACAGGAGACAGACACGTGAAGATGATGAGAGACAAATAGTACTACATGTGTCAGCACTTGTTCAGTAATTGGGTTGCACTTTCTAAAGACTAAATTTCAATTGCCTATCTTTTCATCTGACCTACTTTCCTACATGAAAAACAGATAGTCTCACCTTACCAAGGTGAATCGTACATTAAAAAACTTGTGTCATGTAGCACCTGAAGACACCTTTTAAAACTATATCTTCTCACAGGATTCTATCACCAACATTCAGCAAAACCTTACAGCAGAATATCAACGTTCAGTTTGCTCTCCACCCTAGGGTTGCATAATACAGATCCACACCCAGCATAAAAATGAGAGCTATTAATTTAAATACCCTCTACAGCCACCACCTCAAATGCTTTGGGACAAGAGCCAGGATAAATATTTCATGCCCCAGTGAATATACAGTAAAAAAATAAGATGAATATAATCATTAATGTATTTATTATGGCATAAGTGTACATAGAACTAATTCATGAAAAGCTTTGCAGAGCTCGGCACATGAGAATCCCTGTTTTATAAAACAAAAATGGTCTTCAATACAAAGTGAAGTATACTGGATAAAAGTCTACTTACATAGCCTTGGAATTTTGTAATTACTGCCACAGGATACAAAGATGCCTCTCATGAACTTGAACAAGATCACGTAGCATCTCAAACAGCATCCACACAGTGATGGGAGTGGTTTAGTGCTTGGTCCTGATCCAGGGCTGGGCTGGGGCTGGTGAAGTCTATATGGCATGTGCAAGGTTGAGAGCATTTGAAGCTTGGATAGTGCTGACATCAAGGTCTAATGAGATAGATCCAGGGAGATGCATTGATGAATACCTGATGATGATGATGATTGATGATGATGATGATCATCATCATCATCCTCTTGGTATATCAATTTTCCCAATCCCAGCTTTGAAGATTCAGTAGAGAGAATATTTCTACAGTTTTGTATGTATTGTGTTTTCCCAATCCCACTGAACACTTGGAGAAACAAAAGAAGAAGAGTTGGCTTTTCTACCTGCTTTTTCTCACCCATTTAAGGGGACTCAAAGTGGCTGACAAAGCTTTCTATTCTTTTCCCCACAACAGAACACCCTGTGAAGTAGGTGGGGCTGTGAGAGCACAAAAGGAGAGCTGTGACTAGACCAAGGTCACCCAGCTGGCTTCTTGGGGGAGTGCGGAATCAAACCCAGTATTCCCAAACTGGCTCATTATCTGTACCAGAGATTTGGGATGTCTACTTGAAACAAGTTTCAATTATTGAACAAGTTTCAATAATAGGAATACCCAATAATCTTTTACAGAAGCTGTTTTGAATCTTCTCAAGTTCTCTAGAACAGTTTGCATTCTGACTCTAAATTTCTGCCACAAACACCAGAAGAACAACCTTATAGCAAATGAGGTTTTTTTAATGGTCTATTAATCTATCACTTTCTGTATTTTTTTTAAAAAAAACCTCATTAGTATTCCAGCTGCTTTTGTATAATCTGCATGGGGTTTCTATGACAATGTTTCATTAAACAATACTAAAAAATGTTTAAATTGTTTGGGTTGTTCTATTAGAAAATCACCACAACTCTATTTATATTTTCTAGAGTATTTCCCAGAGACTATTATCTTAGTTTTTGAATAATTGATGGTCAGCTGTTATTCAGTACATAAATCCTTTAACTTCTTTCTCCTTTTTCTTTTTTTAATCTTTTAAATTTGTATTATATGCATTACACCATGCATACACAATCTTTCACATTCTTACTTTCCGATCTTAACCGATTGTTGTACAAACTCTCACATTTTTCCCTTCCGCCCCTACTCCCTAGATGACCTATGATTTTTATTGAGTTTTACTACCAAATTAGACAAGAAGGATAAGACTAAGAGCCTGTTTGCACTAAAGCAATCAAGGTGGCCTATCACACTCTGAGATGGAACATAAACACCCTGTGCTGCTAGGGCAGTCCCAGAAAAGCCCAGAATCATTCTAATAATCCATAGCTGTGGAGCAGTTTTGCCTAGGACACTATTGGTCAACCCCTGGATGCAGTGTTTGCATTACTGCATATGCAAATCTTGTGTGGGGGCAGCACAGCCACTGTGACTGTGCAATTGTATGCTACATTACCAATTGCCAAAACAACGGTCCACTGTGTATGGGCGATATTCTAGCAGTGTGGACAGTCTTAGATGGGACCGTTCACACTTCTAGAGCTAACAGATAGGTGTGTGTGAAGTTGGAATGGGGACAACACTTGCTGTGCAAATGCCAGCCACAGATTGTGTTTCTTAATTCCTGCCCACTCCCCCGAATCTGTTGTACATAACCTATTACTTTTGCCCACTTCTGACATGTAGTAATTTGGACTTTTTGTCCCATACTTTTTTCTCCTTATGTAATCTAAAATAATTTGTTCGGCTCACTAATGATACCATTATAGTCTCATTTTCCTTCTGTTTCCACCCCCAAACTATTACTGCTTGGGCTGACATAATTAGTTGACCCATCACATATCTACTTTTCCATCTGTTGTTCTTTAATAATGTTATATACAATATGGATATTTATTTTACCCATACCATATAAATACCTAAGGTCTAGGAATTTTCTTGTCCAATTCATTCCCAGAATTTTTTGACTCATATACATCCCCACCACATGTGGATATATGTGCCTTTCTCTCCACATTGGTACCAGCAATATGGCCTTACATTTGTACACATCTATGCCAATTGGATTGGGATATGATACCATCTCCCAATTAATTGCATTTGCATCTCTTTCTGTCTAATATTCTTTATTCTTTCACTTTCTTTATATTTTTAACTACATCATTCTGTTCTTCCCCATGTCCACTGATCATATTACCACTAGAGATTTGATATTTCTATTACCCACACTCATCAGTATTCTATAACATTCTCCACCAATCCCTTTTTCTCCCTTTTTTTTAATTAAAAAATTTCAAATGAATTGTTTGGTAATTTAATGGCTGTTGCAACTCTTTCATTACTTATCACATTATATCAACTCATTACTTCCAACATTCTGTTGATAAAATCTACAATAGTCCAGAATAAGGCCAAGAGCAGAAAAGCACTTTATTCAACCCTCAGAAGCTGATCTGGAATTCTGTGCAGGTGTGGCTCTCATTTTTAAGGCTCATCTAATCAGTTTTTTTGTGGAAATTACAGGGAAAAATGTATTCTAGTCTTGCTAAATCTTTGGAACAAAGCAATTTTACAGCTGATACAATATATACAATATATATGTTTTAATTCTAAACTGTACCTGAAAAATCATTTATTTCTGTTGTAAATTAACAGATGGACTTGAAGAATGTCATCATGGAGTGTAAACAAGTGCCCTGTTTAAGTAAGAATTCAAGGAGACACTTAACAGGCAATTCTTGGTGCACATGTTACTCATTTTACTCTATAAGTATGTACTGTGGGCCTCATTTATGCCTGGTAAAAGGAAACTGAAACAAGTTTGACCACTTTCTTGAGTGTGTCCAATATATTTAGCTATGGCAACCCAAAGCTCCGTGCATGTGAGGTGGAACTGCCTAGGTAGGCTAAAACAGGTTTCTATGGTATGAATCCAGTTACATAGCACACATCTAAGAATGTGGGATTAATTACATTCAGTGCAAATAAAGCTGTTGAGAGTAGTCTTGTAATAACCTTATATCCAACACACCCAAATTGTGTAGAGAGTCTTATTAACTGTTGACATGCTTTCCACAACAAGTCAAGCTTCTCTATGACACCTAGAGGCAGGTAAAATGTAGGTGAGTCCAGAGGAAATTAAGCAGTGAATTCACCTGTACCGTATGGAATAGTGTCCCCTCTGAGATGCAATGAGCACCCTCCCTGTATGCAATCATACAACTGAAGAAGGTGCATTTCTTTCCTTGGCCTTTGGCTGATAGTACAACATATCCTCCCATGCAAGCACAGTTCTTGTTTCAGCTAATTCATTTTATCTATTTGTAGTGAGACCTTCAGATATAGGGAGGGAAGGGACAGAAATATAAATAAATAAATGCACTCACAACAACTGCCATAACTGAGACTTTTGGGGGTACAATTGCATCCTGATATCAGCATGCCAGTGCAATGTGTCATTATGCAAATTAGGGGGGAGAAGAAAGTGCTTGTGTACATAAAAGAGCCGGTCATGGTGGCCTCTGCATGGATATGGTGCAGGTGAGTTTCTCACTTCATTTCCTCAGGGCTCATCTGTGTTTTAGCTGCTTCTAGCCATCATAGAGAGATCAGGTTTATTGTAGGAAGCACCCAACCTCTCTGCACAGTTTGGATGTATTGAACAGAGGTTCAGTAAAAGCCTAGTTGAAAGTATCCAGCTTTGACTAAGCTCAACTGCTATGTCTGGAAACAGTTACAGAACCAATTGTGGTTTGCCTAAGATGCTGACTTGGAGCATGTTGTGTCTACAGAAAAATCTAGGTTAGGAATCTTTGAGGGCCTTTGTTCACAGGCGCAGAATATTGCATTATGCAGGTGTCAGATGACATGAGACTCAGCTCAAAGTCCTCAGCTTGCAAGCATTATTCAGGCTTTTCCTAAGCAGTTGTCTTGTAGATATTGTTAGGGCATATCACAGTCTTAAAGGGCTAAAAGATGTCAAGGTAACATCTGCACTATAGTGTGCAGAGAACACTGTGGATATCACAAATGGCCTATCAGGTCAAGAATAGGACAGGGCAAGGTAGACCATGCTGGCAGTTGTCCGCAGAACAGCTTCCTGGTCACAACATGTGTGCCTCTGGCTCCCAAAATTGCAAGCTGAAGATGTTTCCTTGTCGCCCCAGAAATTGACCCAGAAGTAGGCTAAATATTGGTAGCCCAACAATATGTCACTGGGCTCTGAAGTGAGAATAGAGCACTTCTACCACCACTGCTGTCCACAAAATGGTAGAAGGAATGGGACCTAGCCTGGACTGGAAGGGAGATCACTTTAAAGCAGCCTTTGGATACAGCACTCCTCAGTGTGTTTTCCATACCTGAAAGTGGACTGGGCATCGTGTCCAAGGAAAGACCATGAGCCCAGATCACATCTGGCACAATCCCAGGGGAACACAGAGATGTTGCTCCAAAGGTCATAGTGGTAATCTTACATTTGGATTTCTCAAAATGAAGGTCATGGAAGATCGGTGGTATTTTCTAGCATAAGGTTTATTTATACACGTATACACATTGAGATTGAGGTGGAAAGATCAGAAACACTGCAGCAAACCTTGTTCTAGTAGTGGTTAGAACCCATCAATGCCCCCAAAGCATGGAATTTCTATCGTCCTGACTTCTGGCTGCTACTAGGTACCTCAGTCTATAGCAAGAAATTTAGCATGCACATAAACGTAAACATAAATGGACACATGCATGCATGCACACACACAGAGCCCAGCATCTGGCTTAAAGGATGTGGTTTGCATCCTCCACATATAAATACACCTGGATTATATTACTTAAGGACAGAGGAAGCAGGGAAAAATATGTTCCTCCTCTAACCATTAGCTCCAAAGGCAATTCAATTGCTCTGGGAAATTCCTTTTGTTATGGAAAGACTTTTTTCTTTAAGCCAACCTTCACAATTGGCTGTGTTATCAAAAGAGACTAGTTTGGCAATCTGAACTGTTTCCAACTTCTGGCAACTCTAAGGTAAGTTGCAGATGTTCATGAAAAGGATGTGGTTTGATGAAATGGCAGGGTTTTCATCAATCACACCTTTTTTATATCCACATGCACCCACCACTCCTTGTATACATAGGGTGGGTGAAAAATACGTCTCCTTTGATATCTTTCAGACATCATTTTCTCCATTATTTTTTTCTGATAAAACTATTTGGAGCTGGGAAATTAGGGGGGAGAAGACACCAGAAGCCTTCTTTGCAACAACAGATGTGGTGTTGTTACTGCTTGCCCTCAACCATAGTATCCTGTTGCTCCTGAGGGGATTTTTTTGCCCACAGAAAGGATTCTCAGTTCATCCCTCAAAGTGCACAGGAAGAAGCATGAACTGTCCTCTGGTTAAAAGAGGTTCAAGTGTTCTTCTAAGCAGGAAGGAGGGAGGGAAGGAGATGTTTACACCAGTTCTCCTTCCTCCCTGTATCATGTCTAGATATAAGTGGGGAAGACTGAGGACATGTGAAGAAAATCTTTAAAAAGAAGCCTTGTGAAACTGTCTTCCTTTTTTCAAATGCTCACAAGATAGAAAGGGACATCAGGAATACATCCTACTGACCTCCAGAAGATTGAATTATGATTTGAAATGATCTTTCCAACTTATAAAGCTGGGATGAGAAAAAGAATGAAATACCATCAAGATAAATGCCAGAAGGCCCACTGAGGGCAAAAGAGTCTGCAGCACAGATATAAGAAGGATTTGAGCAATATAAGAATTGCATTTGGTTTGTCAAGAATATGAATTTTGTCAGTGATGCAGCAGGACAGCAGAAAAGAGAAATGAGATCCTGGATCTACATCAGTAGTTAAATAGCCACCAAATAATGGGAAACAATAGTTCCACTATATCTGGCACTGGAAATATCCAGATGAACTGAAAACAGGTTAAGAGGAGAGCAAGAAATGTGATCTGAGAACTGGAAACAAATATGCATGAGGAAAGAATAAGAGAATAAAGCATACTTAACTGTGAAAATGAAGGACAAGGGGTATATGAATGTTGTTGTTGGATACAATTGAATCATGACGAACTCCTGGTTGACTGCATGGTTGTCTCCATGCAATTTTATTGGAGAGAGAGGCTGGCCATTGAACCAGGACCCTCTGTTTTCCAGGCAGTTTGCTTTACTACTGAGCTACAGCCCCTCCAATAAAACAGTATTCTTCAATTGCTAGAAAGTGTGTCACTAAAAAAAGATCATGATTTTACTATGTCATCGTAAAATTCATAGAAACTGTTATGCGGCTGCCTCAGATGATGAATCTGTCTGTCTGGAAGTTGTATCTGAGAGAGTAGTTTTTCACACAGAAGCCAGACAACCGGACACTCAAGGCCAGACAGGCATGGACATCACTGAGACTGGCCTCCCCGAAATGCAATCTGAGATAGGACAACACGATGCTGTTGAAAGGCCTTCTGTGGTAGAGCAACACAGGGAGAAGTCAGTTCTTCATAGGTCAGAGAGATTTTGGAAAGAAGAAGCTGAGTTATAATGACTTGCCCCTCTGGCCAGCTGAGCTCTCATAAAATAAGTAACTGTCCAGTCAAACTGTTGTGGGCAATTGTTCTAATTGGGCATCTGCACCCTCCTGCTAGTGCTCCTGAACTCTGGATCAGCTATTGACCTTGCCATTTGGATACATCCCTGAAACTGCTGTCGTACTTTCTGGACTCTAGCTCTGACCCCTGACTTTGACCTGTGCTATCCTTGCTATGTTTACCTCTGGCTGCTGACTTAGGGATGTTTGAGCCCTGCTGTGTTTCTCCTCATCCTGGCTGGTAACTATAAGCTACCACCCTTGTTTTGCACTGTTATTTTCACACCTATCATATAGATGCACATGGGGGCTGCTTCTGCATTGTAAATCTGCACTGTGCGGAGCCATTTCTTCACTAGAAAGAGTTCTGCACGTGCAAGAGCATCCCTCACGCATATAGGCATAGAGCAGTTTGCTCCATGCCTATACTAGCGGCCAGGCTAGTATAGCCCTGCACACTGCATCTGCACCTCTTACAAGTGGAAGAGGTGCAGGGGGAACATGTGACCAGTGATGCTGGTGCAATTATGTGCTGCATCGCCTGGTCATCCTGGCAACGTCACCATACAGGGATACTGGTGTGGTTGCAGGGGTTGCACAATTCACATTTAGCTGGTGCTTAACTAAGTTACAAATGCTTTAGGTGTCCACAAGTGTGGACACCTAAAGTATTGCAACAGTTCACCTCCCAGAGATGGGAGGTAAAGTGCTAAAATGCCCCAAGTTTGCAAATAAGTTCCTTCCAATGACTGCCTTATACAGGGCAAAAGCAGGCAACTTAATTAAAGCTAGGGATGTGCACAAATGTTTTCTGTGTGTTCAATCTGTATTGAATCAAATGCAAAAAAAAAAAGTATTTGTTCAAATAGATCCCCTTCAAATGTGGTAGGATTCAAATTTGATAAAAATGTTCAATACAAATCTGATTCAAACCCCTGCTACGAATCACCTATGTGTCCCCTATGAATTCCCTACGTATCCATTATGAACCTTCTCTGAATCCGCTTTGAATCCACTCTAGAACTGTTGCAGATGTGACTGGGGCAGCCGCTTTCCCACTTCCCCAGGTTCATGAATGTAACAAAGCTTCATACAAATGAATCAAAACATTCAATTCAATTTGAATGTCAATCTTCGGATGCACCAACATTCGATTCGAATATGAATGTCTGAATTTAGATGAATTCATACAAATTTCAAATGTGATGAATGTTCGTTCACATCCCTAATTAAACCAAGGCAGATTTTAGTTGAACACCAGAGGTGGAGAAAGAGATTACCTGTAGGTAATCTCTGTCAACAGATGTGTTGAATCTGTGAAGATGGTTTGATTTGGTTTTCTACATTTGTGGACTTGATGGTTTCATTGATCATGTACTTAAAAGAAAATGGCTATCCAGTATAGTGATGCTGTTAACTTTGGGATCCATAAATAAGGTGGGTTATCTATTCAGGAAGAAGAAAAAAAGCATTAACCAGCTGTAAATGACCTGAGTTCACCACAGCAAAGGAAAACTATGGTACCTAACAGGAGTGATAAAGATGAATCTGGTAGCCAGATAGAGCAGGGATGCTGCTACAGCAGCAAAAGTAAAATCTATCCGAAAATCAAAACATTTCGTACAGTATTAGTTTAAACTATAACAAAGACTGTGTTCTCATGTAGTAAAAAACACTGAGGTTGCTTGGAGACAGTTCACAGTTGGGACTATCCACACCACTTTACACTCTTCCCTCTTATGAACATTCTAGACTAGAAAACATGGATTGGCAATAGAAAGAGAACTATGAGTAACACCCGCTACAGTCTGCAAGGCACTTTGAAGCTGCTCCCTCCCCCCACTACATCTGAATGCAGCTGAAGAATTTATTGAAGGCAGGAAATATTTTATAAAAAGGAAAGCTAATCTAAACAAACTCTTCATATAAACATCAACCACTGTAATTACCAATGCTGGCAGTTGTAGCCCAATTGTACTTGGAGGGGCATAAGTTAGCCATACCTTTAAGGGAAGAAGGAAATGGGGAAGTTTTAAAGCCCAAAAGAGGCTACATCTGCACACATTTTAAAAAGCAGTTCAGAAGCCATTTAGGAAGTGGTAGCAGGTGGATGATAATATGTCCATTATAGTGGTGCATCATCCCCCCCCCACCCGTTTTCTTCCTGTTCACTTTGCAGTAAAGCAAATGAGACACAATTTCATATTTGTGTGAATGGAGCCACTTCAAACATGCTAGGCTTCAAAGTCATTTTGAATTCCTATCACCACAAGTTGCGAGTATGAATGCATTCTGAATCCACTCCAGTCTGATGGGAAGTTTCAAACAAAGGCACACACTTTGTATGTAAAGGTCAGTCTTCAAAGACAGCCAATATTTTATTCAAATGCAAAGTTTTGAACTTTTGCAATTGTCTAGTTCCCATCCCACCTCTAATCCACACTGAAGGCTGGAGAATGTGTTCTGGAACTGCATTTCCTGGCAGTTTGAACAATACAACCTCTTTAGCTGCTTTCGAATCATTAAAAGAACAAAACTTCTTACAGGTGTAACCTTGGATGAGCAGCTCTTGGGCTACTTATCTCTACTCTGAGCTCTTTTTTGGACTATAGTTCCATATTATTTTATCCTCCCAGATCTCTCTTTCCACAAGGCCCCCAAACCCTGGAATCTATCTATTCAGCCCATCCTGCCTTCTGGTTAGGAGAAGAGGAAACCCTTGGGAACTCCTGCATTCGCTCCCCACAGCGGGCGAGGAGCAAAGGCTGTCCCATCTGACCCTCCCTTACTGATTTGCATTCTCAGCCAGCTGCTATTGCTGACACGAACAAGGAACCTGTTGTGGTCCTCTTCTGTTTCTTTCCAGCCACCTTGGAGCCTCAAATACTCAAATGTGAGTGAAGGGAGTGTGAAGCCTCACTATCGTCAAATCAGTGGGATAACAGGAATCTTGCCGTGCATGCTGGTGCCCCCTTCTCATTCAGCATCCCCATGAGGGAGGCCGTGTTGCTTCCCAGCAAGCCTTGCTCCTCGCAGAGATCTTGGCCCCTGTCACTCTGACTTATCCCTCTTTCAATAGAGCCACGGGCACCCAGCTGCAGCAATTACATAAGGTGCAATTAGCAACGCAGGCTTGAATGGCATTAAGGAATTCCACTCCGGGTGACGTAAAAGCCTCCCTTTCCCTCGTGCCACAAAGACAGGGGAGGTGGGGGACTGTTAGGAGCCAGCATCTCCCGCTGAGCGAGCTCCAGCCACTGGGAATGCAAGTCATTAAGAAGGCCCAGGAGAGTGGAGCAGAAGGAATTGTTTCTCAGAGCAAGCAGGCTGAGAACAATAAGAAAGCACACAGGCTTTTCAGGGCTGGAGCAGGCTGCCTTCTGCTCGCCACTGAATGAGCGGCCCAGTCCCAGCTCTTGTGTGCCATCTGTTCCAAGCTCATCTGTAAGACATTGCAGAGGATGGGTTGACAGACAGGTGCCTGTATCTTCTGCAGCAATCGGCAGGTCCTTTCTTCTTCTTTTATTTTCATTCTTTTCTCTTTAGCTGCAAAGGGTTTCAGCTGTTCTTTTCTTTTTTCGGTGAAAGCCTTGTGGAGTACGAGGAAACAACATAAACGGAGTGCTTGGAAACCTCTAGTAAAAAGGCAGAATTCAGAACAGATCGTTCTTTTGCTTTAAGTAATATTGTCAAGCCTTAGCTACTCGAGCACAGATAGTATTTTTTTTTTTAATGTGGGCCAAGGCTATGAAAGCATGAAGTAGCTCAAGTTGAAACTTGGGGCTTTTTTGCACCTCCATTTCCTTGAGACAACATCCCAGGGAAGTGAAAATGGGGGATAGATCCCATGTCCACACTTTGGGATGCTAGATATATCCCAAACTTCACCAACACTTCCTAAGGGCTGGTGAGGTACGAATCACGTTGATCACCTGTATGTTAGAGGTGATTGTGAAGCTGTGCCAACAGTGCCAATGGTCATGCGTGTCATCATTGCTATGGTGACCAGGCAGTGCAGCACGCAACAGTGCCTGCGCCACCAAGGCACATGCTCCATTTGTACCTCTTCCGCCCAGAAGAGGTACAAATGGAGTGTACCAGAATGCCCCAGCCAGCAGCTAGTATAACAACAAAGCAGTAAAACTGTTCTACCACTGTACATGTGGGGTATGCTCCTGCATGCATGGAGCCACTTCTGGTATAGAAATGTCTCCAAGCAGTGTGGATGCACCATGTGAGAGTGTCTTTTGTATTCACTATTTCACCTAATGCAGAAAGACCCTGGGTTTGTGGTATCAACTTATACTAGGCAGTCTGCTCTAAAGAGGACGAGGGGGAGGAAGAAGATGGCTGACATTGTGTTTACATATAGTTTTTTTAAAAGGCACACCTTTGAGGTAGCGCAGAGACAGTTTAAATATGGGTAGCAGGTGGGACTGTACACATACCAGTCCATCCCTCCCCTCTCATGAACATTCTAGGTTAGAAAAGATGATTGGAGATGGGATGAGAGCATAAGTGCCATGTGCTACTATCTCTAAGCCACTTGTGAGCCACATTTTTTGTTACATGCCAATGCAACCTCAGCCTTTGAATTCGTACAGTCAAAATATTCAGCTAACTCGATCTTAAAATTTACTGCTAATAGGAGCTCCAAAATGCTTAAAGGTTATGGATTAAACAGGAGAACAAGGGTTGGACCAGCTGAGCCTCAACAAGGTACTGAGAGGCCAAGGAGGGGGTGAGAGTCCAGCTGGAATCTTGCCCTCCTCCTCTCATTTCTTCACAAATGCTTCACATTCTCAATCCAGTTGGTCCATTTCTGTGACATGGTTTTTTTTTAGCTCACAATCTTTTTTAAGTTCTTCTTTCATCTGCATTTTTGGACACACCTTTTTCCAAAAATGCATATTTTTGTGATTCATATCGCCTAATATGATGCTTCATAGTTCAATTTTCATGAATATACACATTTTTGTAAACATCACTCCCTGAGCTATGCCTTTGTGTAAATACATCATCCCAGCTTAGTGCACCACAAATTCCAGAGAAATGGGACTACGTGTCTTGAATTTCATTTTCTCTGTGGGTTCAAAAGGGTAATTTAAAAAATGATGCTTATAAACTAAATGGCTTCCCTCGACCCAACCCAATAGAAGATGTCCAAAACATCAGGAGGGTGTAATGGCTTTGATCTAACCAGAAGCTGCTTTGGCAGCATTTATATCCAACCTTTATTCGAGAAAGCTCAAGTTATCACACATATTATTCTCCTCCTGTGAAGTTATCCTCACAACGTCCACTGAGGTTGATTAGACTGAGGCTTCATCCAGAAGTGGAAAATATTGCACCATTATAGGATCACTATAATCACTATAACCCCCCCCCAAAAAAAAAAATGCACTGGAAAACTATTGCTGGAAAACTCAACACTTAATTTTTGGATGGAGCTGCCATGATTGCTTTATCCAGCATGCATGTATGGAAAGTGAAACAGGCATTCATGCATGCACAGAGGTGGCAGCAAACACATCTGGGCATTCTGAACACCCATGATCAAAGACAGTGCTATAGCTGGTGCTGTCTAGCTAGCAAGGGATAATGATGGGAGATCAATATCCTGCTTTATTCCTTGCTAGCAGTTTATTCAACCACCATCTGCAAATGGTCTGAACAGTGATGGTGGACACAATGCCATCCAGTACATTTCTGTATCTTGGAGATTTGAATTGTTGTTGAATACTAGAAGTGAAACGTAGCCTGGTGGCCAGACAAAGCACACCAGCATCTAGACCCATTCAGGCTAAGCAGCACTTTATAAGTGCTTCCTTCTAATGTTTCATCCATGTCTAGACCTATTAGGAACTGGATGGAGTCACCTGCTGATGAAGCCAGCATGGGGGTTAGGAAGAGCAAATCTCTGCCTTGTAAAGATCAAACCAGATGCTAACCATGTACACTGAATGTAGCTTGAAATTCAGATTAAAGGTCAACATGAGAGTGACACATTGCTCATGCTGAACTTTCCAGAAGGGGTTTCTACTGAATATTTCTTCCTGGTTTCATGGGAAGTTGACCCTTTGCTAGAGTGGGGCAGGAAGTTGCCAGATCAAGTGCATTGCCAAATAACCATTTTGTCAAAAAGGAAGTTAGCCTTTAGGTACTGCCCGGTAGTGCCTAAGCCTCATTTCTGAGGCATGAAATGAACTTAAAGCCACTTTGTTGCTGTTTGCTAACCTTTGCCCCTACTGCTTTTTAAGGCCCTGTCCAGTCAACAGGAATATAGTGCACTGCTATAGTGGAGTTACATCTTGTATCTGAGGCAACCTTGCCTCCATTACTCCTGAAAATGAGCTAAAAACTATTGCTGGAAAACGTAGCATGGTCATGGGTTTTCCAACAATAGCAAGTTTTCTTACCTTCTGGATGGAGCTGCCATGATTGTTCTATCCAGTACGTGGGCATGGAGGCTGAAACAGGTGTCCACACATGTAAGAAAATTTGTATTCGTCCAAATAGATCCCCTTCGAATGTGGTAGGATTCTATTCTATATGAATGTATTAGTATGAATTCATATGAATATGTGATTCAAACGCATATGTATCTGATATGTATCCTTATGTATCCGCATATCAGATACGTATCCTATAACATATCCGCTCTGAAAGCATCAAATCCGCCCTGAACCCACTTTGAATCCATTCTCATACCATGTTGAATGCACTCTGGATCTGCTGCAGATGTGACTGGTGCAGATGTTTTCCCACCTCCCCATTTCACGAAACTTTCGTACAAATACGAATGTCAATGGACGAATGTTGTAACATTCAATTTGTATACGAATGTCTGAATTAATACAAATTCATACAAATATTAAATGGTACGGATATTTGTGCACATCCCTATTCCCTCCCTCTGTGGATGGACTGATTTGGCCTGGTGATGCTTTGAGAGAGGGCTCCTTTACCCTTTTGATCTGACTGAGAAAGCTGATCTTTATGCTGTCAGTGGGCACTGATGGCTGGAAATGCATCTCCTCCACACTGTCTAATTCGAAAGGCAGTACCAAGTCTCCTAGGCTGTGCCTTTTTTTTTTTGCAGTGCAATAGGAGGATTTTTTGGCACTGGGAGCTGGAAATCTTAAGTTGGGTTTTGCAGCTGAACTCCCCCATTCAAGTCAAGAAATGAACCTGGTTAGAACAAAGTTCTAGCTATTAAAGTGCTCCTACTTTTTGCATGCCACATATGCATTAGGGTTAGACTTATTCTGCACTGTTGAAGGGCAGCTGAATGTCCACTAGAGGGAAGGCTATCTCTGTGAGTTTGTAATTAAAGTATCAAGCCCTTCAAGAAAGGAAAAGACACAGGGAGGTTCAGAGATATTCTTTGAAAACACAGCTGATCTAACCATTGTAATGAATTTCATGTCTGTCCCTTCTAAATAGTAACAACTGCTATTCATGACTATTTTAAACAGATCATTAGCAAATTATTTTTATTTTAGCACCTTCTCCCATATGGACCTGCCCGGGCACTGAGATCTCAGGGAGAGGGCCCTGTTGTAGTTCCTTCTCTTTCAGAGGTACAAGGCATAGGGACTTGCAGGAGGGCCTTTTCTGTTGTGGCCCCTAGACTTTGGAATAGCCTTCCTCTTGAGGTTTGTCAAGTGCCTACACTGTATAGTTTTTGGTGCCTGGTGAAAACATATCTTTTTACCTAGGCCTTTGCTTTTTAAACAAGCTTCCTCAGGGTGCTGTCCTATTAGGCAGGGAGGCTGGGGGTGAGAAAAAGGGGGTTATATTTTTAAAGTATGTTTTACTATTTGATATGTTTTAATTTCATTGTAACCAGCCCTGGGACCATTCAATGAAGAGTGGGATATAAATTGTCCAAATAAATAAATAAATATGAAAGGACAGATTTTTTTTCCCAGGGCCATGATGTGAAATAGGCTGATTAACTCCCTCCCTCCCTGTTCTGCATATCCCACAAAGCATAGGTGTTTTTCAAATGTGCATTTGGATTTAGGCCAGTAGGAACATATGGGCTAGTTCCAACCCCTTAGTGATGCCACGTGCATTAGTGATGGCATGTGTCTTTGCCCTCAGTGGTACCATCCTCAAGCCCACTAGTAATATGTGGAATAGTAAAACAAGGAAGCAGGGAGGAAGACAGAGGGCAAGCTCTGAATGAAAACATCTCTTCTGTCTGCCCAAGTTGCCTTTTTATCAACTGTCCAAAATGTCTAGCAGAAGAGAAAGAAAAATGCCTACCAACATTTTAAGATCTGTAGAGGAAGCCCTTCTGGTTGCACCACCACCCTCACTAGCAGCAAGGTTGGCCACCCAGCATAGGGCCTTCTCAGTGATAGCCCCAGGTTATGGAATAGTCTCCCCCTCAATCACTGAGTTGTGCCAGGTCCTTTCACTTCACATGTTTAGGACAGCAGTGAAAACACACCTATCTACTCTGGTCTTTGGCTAAGGAAACAACTTCTCCTCCCCAGTTTCAGGCACTGTTATTTTTTTAGTATATTCATTTTACATTTGATTTTTCTTGCTGTAACCTGCTCTGAGATCTTCAAGTAAAACACAGGACAAAAATGCAAATACGAGCAATCAAAAAATATAATGTGCATGAGAGAATCCCATTGCACTAAAACTTTCCCAGCCTGATAGATTAGTTTCTCCAGCTGAAGTTTCCCTTCTCCCCTTTACATGGCTATAAAAAATGCAGAAGCCCCATTCTTTTTTTCACTTGGACACCTGGAATTTGTTGTGTGTGTGTGCAATTTGCAAGAGCTGTTGTGAGAGCTAAGGGCATCAGTTTCTAATGTTAACCTGTAGCTGAGTCTCAGAGCTTCCAAAAGAGCAAAGTGGTGTTACATGGTGGAACAAAGATTTTGCTCTGTTTTATTTGTGCATTTCCCACATCATCCCCTTCACGGATCTCTGCCTTGTTGTGCCAAAGGGGCCTGTCCATCTCAATGAAGCCATGAGCTACATCATGCAGGGCCACCTAAGACATAGTGGAGAACTATCTACTGGAGACAGAAACAGCAGACCACTCCAGTATCCTTGCCATACAAAAGACTTGGTTTTGCTCCCTCAACTCAAATGTTTCTAGTTCTGTATGTTCAAAATTGAAAGCATCCTGACCTCTGGTGGACAATATTAAAATCTTTATTTAAAAAAAAATGGAATGCTTCACAAATTTGCATGTCTTCCTAGCACAGGGGCCACGCTCACCTTCTCTGTGTCATTTGTTCCAGTTGTAATACTGTATGCTGCTGAAGCAAGCACATTAAAAGCTTTTGTGTGTGTATGAAAAAAGGCACTTAAGCTACATGAGTAAAAAACTTCCCAGTTATATTGAGCAGCTAGTCATCTTTCCCATTTTAGAACCCAGGGTGATTTCACACTTCCCTTCCCGTCTGCTGGACAGGAAAGGAGCACAGTCACCCAACACTGACTAGCGATCACACCTGCAAGCACTAGTCTCTTACAGTCTAAGCCCTGTGCAATCAGTCACTCATCTGTGATTGATTCTGGGGCCGGTCCTCTTCAGGGAGCCGCCATCTTGAGTGCAGTGCCCTCTGCAACTGTGCATGCATCAACACAGTTGCCATGGTGGCACTGATGCTCTGCGCAGTCACAGTTGTATCAGGAGGACAGAAGAGCTGCCAGCGCGCTTGTGCGGCAGCTCTGTTGACCTCATCCAGCAGAAGAGTGAATGCTCCCCGGCTGGATGCTTCAGCTAAGTAATTGGGGAAGGTTGGTAAGGTTGCGAAAGGCAGGGGGAAAAAGAGGAAGCAATTGGGGATGGAGCGTTCTGTCTGTGGACTCCTTCCATGAGTCTCTTTTTCAACCCAGGGTTTGAGCATGTGTGATGGAGGCTTGTGGTGGCAGCAGAAGTTCTGCAGAGGAGACATCCTGCCCATGTTCTGCGCATGAACAATCGTGCATTGAGGTGCCGCACCCGGATCCCATCACTGAAATGTAGTGACTGATCTGTTGAAAAAATAAATAAAAACCTCCTTCCCCTCCCTGGGAAAGATCCTTTAAGGGCAGATAATCTGCCGAAATGTTCATACCCAATGAGAAAGCCGCTCTAATTAAGAAAATGGGGATTGCAAGTGGATATTTGCCCTGTGCACACTGTCAAATTTTAATCTGATCATTGCAGACTACAGACAGCTCCAGTCTACAGAAAATTAGTAGTCTACGCACCATCTCATTCAATAAGAAAATCTGCGGCACTCAAAAGCACACATGGGATAAGACTTACTGAGCTTCCCAAGAACAGGAATGACACGACAGGACTGCTGCAGCCACTGCTAGTAATGGAAATTTTTCATGTGTCAGGAATGTCCTTGGATGTGCCTGCTAGTTCTCCAACGTTGTAACTTGAGAATAATTCCACCACTTGCTATTTTCACAACCAGTAGGCTTCCTATGCATTCTGAAAAGGAGATCAGTTCTAGATTGTTGGAGTGTTTCAGTGCTGCTGACTGCCCCATGGACTTTACTTGAGGTCTATAGTTTATGCAAACTTTGCACAACTAGTATTAATATGAACAAGCTCTACTGGGCCAATTTAAACCACTTGACTATTACCTTCTTTTCTCCTGGAAACTAGTTTTGGAGAGGGATTTGGGTCACTGTGTGTAAGTCCCACACCAATATTGAGGCCAGCCTCCAAAGCTGAAGGTCAGAAGGATTTTGGTGTCACACCATCACAACAATTCACATCCGGGTCTGTTTCCAGAGCTAGTGAAATGGCACCAGGCTCTGTGTGCTGTGAGCCACTCCAACTACCCACATGGCATATAGCTGGAGTAGCCCATGGCTGTGGTTTCACATCAAGTCACAGCAGTCCCCAAGCAGATATATGTTCCTAGGCGGAAGCTAGCATAATCCAAATGGACCATGCAGATGTTGCCAAACTGTGTATGCCCAGTACTTTTATAGGGTACGACTCTCAAGATTCTTTGGAGTAAAGCTTCTTTTTAATGCGGTACAACTGTGGCACAGAAACGCTCTCCAAGCCTGAAGACCTTTATTCTAGCTGTGTAATGTATATCTATAAGCAGTAGATAAAAGATTAAAAAGAAGAAACATTTCCACCTGAGCAAGTATGTCCCATGGCCAGGATGAGCACATTTTTGTGCTCCACAGTTTACCTGATAGCCGGGAAACTCCTGCACACTCTATTCTCATTTCTGGTGGAAGAGGTGAAATGGAGGATGTGATCAGGCAACACAGGCACGCTTGCACACTGCATTACTTGGTTGCTGTGGCAATGCAGTCTTCCTTGATGAAAGCGATTTGCACTTAGCCAGCGCTTGGTGAAGCTCTGGCTAGGGTTAGAACGGGTCAGGAGCTGCAAAATATAGATGCCCGAACCATTCCCAAAGTTAGCTGGCCATCACACCTACTTATGATGTGAATTGGCTTTAGGGTTCATCTAAAATCAAAGCAGAAATATGCAGCATCATAATAACATTGCCAGAGGAGATGTGACCAGAAAGCACACTGCAGTTCTTTCTCAGAATACTTCAGTGTCGCACAAGTGAAATGGGCCTCTGGTACATTGTTCATGAAGGCACTTCCTGCAGACCCAGGCACTGCAGCAGCTTTCATAAGCTGTGTTGTTGCTGCCATGCACGTATAGGCAGCAGTGTAGTTGCCAGTGCTCTGCAGGCATGCCAGCTTAATGTCACTCCTTATTCCTATTGTACATAGGATGAAAAACAGAGTTTTAAATTGAAAAGTGGTATATGAGGTTCTTTTTGCACTTGGCCCAATGGGACAGCTCCCATACAGAGCATCCGTGCACACCGGACTGTCCCCTGGGCAGATAGCTGTGGAGCACTAATAAATGTTGCACAGCTATGATAGCTGCACCTGGGATGTGGCTAACACAGCCTGGCATGCATCCTTCATACCTCTTCCAGGAGAAGGGTATGTGGGGCAGGGTGACACAGCTGCAGTTGTCACACATGGCTGCTGCCATGGGGAGGCAATTCCATCTAGTATAGAGGTGATCACAGTCTCCTGGCACTTGGTGACATTCAGAGTAAGCTTTGGATGCATGTCCCAGGGAAGCAGAGGTGTGAATTTGCTGTAAATGTCTCAAATAAATGCAGAATGGTTCTTAGCGTTCTGCGGGAGTTTTCACTGAATTGGATTCCATCCATGTGAGTCAGTCAAGTGTAGATGCCACGTGGACTCCCACCCTTCATTGCACTCCCAAGACACAGTGATAAATGTTCACCATGTTCTGGGTCCTGTCTTAGAGTGTCCCCTTCAGTCCCTGTGGTTCTCAGATTGCTCCAGCATAATACCATTGGGGGGTTATTATTCTCCTTCTGTTGAGCACTGGCTGCTACTGGTTCACCCAGTAGACATGGACGGTCAGCAGAAACAACCTCCACAGGAAACTTCAGAAGAAAATAAGAACTTCTGGCCTATATGTTTCTGTAGTGTCCAGGTAGGGAAGCAAATTTTGGACATTGTGCCATGGTCTGCAGCATCCATGCCATGAAAAAATCCATGTCTTTAGCTGCTTCCCCTGAAGATGCCCATATAGTCTATTTAAAGACACATCTTTTTGATTTTGGTCTAGAAATATTCATTCACTTTTTTTCTCATATCATTATGATGTCCTTGAATCATGATTAAGCAACTGAAATGTTAGAACAGAATGCTGTGTCCTTCTTTCTAATGGTGTAGCTTAAATTCTCTAGGGCCCCAGGGTCTGCTTGGCTTTCTATAACCCATGAGCATGCCAAGGCATGAGTCAAGTTGCCAGCTTTAATTTATATACTTCTGAACCAGTGTACCTAGTTGTTAAGAGTAAAATGTGGCTCTGAGCTCCTTTGAAGAACAGGTCTATTAGAGGGAATGCAGGGCCCTCTGTACATAGGGGTTTTTCTTCTGTGCCCTCCCCAGATTGTTCTATCAATGGAAAGGAAATGATCAGCTGAACTATGCTAGCTACACAAGAAGCAAAACCTGCTATTGTAATATCCTTCAGCATCTGTAATGGTTCTGTAAAGGATAAGTTCCACTAGGGCTTGGGGAGGAGAAATTGACAGCTTCTTCCATGGTGACCTCCACCTAGATTCAAGGCTGGGCTTACAGCAGAGGAGGACAGTAAGGAACATTCAATTGTCATTCCATTTAGCTTTCATTAATGGAACAGAAAGTCATCATCTTTGTTCCACTCATGCACAGCTTCTACACAAGGGATATGCACAAATGTTTGAATCAAACGTGGACATTTGAATTCAAATAGAATGTCTTCACATTCAAATTTAAACATTTGAATGAATTTCAAATGTTCCAAGACATTCATTCAAATTGATCGAAACATTTGAAAGTACAGATACATATGTAATACAAATCTCATACGTATCTGTACACATTCGCGCTTATAATACGGGATGGAAACAGGATACATACGGGATAAAACGGGATGCATGCAGATATGTATAACACATACGAACGTTGCTGACATTCGTATCTTCGAGTTTGAATCCAACATTCAGATGAACAGTTTCGAATGTATTCGATTCAAATCAGATTTTGATGCATTCAGAATTGAGTAGAATGTTTTGACATTCAATTTGACTCAAATTTGAATGCAAATAAACCCATTCATGCACATCCCTATTCTACCCATTGATTCGATGCATATGCAAGGACCGATGCATATGCAAGGATTCGATGCATATGAAGTTTGGTTGGCACTGCAAGTACTTTCTCTCCATGCTGGACAATTTTGACTGGTCAACAAGACTCAGAACTTTCTCATATGAGTTGTTGAAAGTGCCTGTACTTGACGCCACTGTCTGCAAATATCTGAGTAAAAATGCCACATCAGCACTCTGTTTCTGGAATTGGACAACATGCTTTTGACAGTTTCAAAGACAGCCCCTCTGACAGGGACGTTATTCTCCTAAAGCTGTGAAAGAGACAGTTTCTATTTTTGTGTCTGGGGGAAGCCCCACAATCACCACTCCAAAATACATATCACTCAGTTGTGTAGAGGCGTCGTTTGAAGTGGCCATCTGAGGCCCTTGTGGCAAGGACAGATATCACACCCTGCCAGAAAGGCACCTTGCACAGTGATCAGGCTTGAAAATGAGGCAACACACTTGCCTTACAGCATTTCTTGCCACCACATGTGAAGACACCAAGGCACAGGCCTTTTCCAAGTCACCCCTTAAAGTAAGTCGTGATGAGGCTTACTCTCCTAAAACCATCTGTCTCTACAGTGCTATGCTGCTAGTTGACCTTGTATTTCTGAACGATACATCTCACAAGGTCAGCTGAAAAGGAATTAAATTCAACCTATTACTTTCTGGAGTCTTAACAGTTTTTCTTTTACTGCCACTAAATGCCACTACCAGCATGGGTGTGGGGGAGTGTTCATTACCTTCTTCTCCATGTGACTAGAAACTTGTCTTTCCTTCAAAATGAAAATGATTCTCTGACATACATACTTTGGGAATAGAGGAACACACCACTGACAGCTGGAATACAACGGTCCTGCCATGCTCTCCCATATTGTACAGCAGGGCAAAAAAAAAGGGTCTTCCCACTCACATTCCAGTACAATGTACATCTCTAGAAAGCATTTTCTTCATCTCGATGGTGGCATTACGAGGGTTGAGAAGAAATAACTTTTCTGTTGCCAGTGTTGAAAATTCTTTTATTTGGAAAAACAAAAAGGAAATAAACCCAGTGAAATGAAGTCAGAAATTTTCATACATGGGCTTCCCAATGGGAAATAAATGTAATATTGTAATATTGTGGAGGGGTGAGGGCACACAAGATCCAAGCATACATAATAAATACAATCAAACAGTATCAGAAGAAAGTTATGCCACAAGGTGGCCTTGGGCTTATTGTACTATTGAAGGCCACCATCTTGCCCATCCAAAATTTTCCAAAAGAGCTGCAAAGTAGACCTGTTCACAAGTGTGTTTCATGCTCTGTCACATACTCTATCAAGGGCCTAACCACATGGTTGCAATAGTCATGATAACATATTAGCTACAGTTTTACACTCAGATGGTCCTTCAAGCCTTACTTCAGCCTGGAAAGGGGCTACACTTAACCTCCTTTTTCAATAAACTGTTGCTTTGACATTATAGCTGGTGGACATATCCATCATCCATACGTGGATGTGGGTCAAATTTTTATGACCAATGAAACAAACTAAGTTTGATATAGGCCAGATATGTTACTACACGTATATATTGGTGTAAATAGAAAGGCCAAGGAAGAGAGCCAGAATTCAGATCATTTTAAATAATAATAATGGAAATAATGGAGTCATGATTCTAAGGCCACATAGAACTATTGCGAGTGTTTGCTTGTGAGACTCATCAGCTGGGAAAATGTCACCCAGAACTTTCTTCCACCAGCCTACATTTGAAAATGTTATTCACACATTTCCAGTTTATCACACCAAAATGCAATCAGTTAACTTAGGGTGTAGCAAATCTACTACTGTAAGAAGGCCAGTCGTGAATTCTTGCCCTTGTTCTTTAGCTACTGGAGAAATCCAGTAGAGGCACCCTATATTATTCCTAAAACTTTCAATAACACCAGGCTTTTTGATCCCTCATTGGAAGACAACATAATAAGAACCAAATGTTTGGAAGGATTCCTTTTAGTGGTTACAACTCCTATGATCCGTAGTTGTTGCAGTTGAGGATCATGGAAGGTACAATTCAAAAAAGTAGCCTTTCCAAACATTGCAGTAAGTAGGCTCTTCCATTCAACACCTGGAACAAGGCCAGGATTAAAGCAGAAAGCTGCATTCCTACACATCAGTTACTCATTTTGCATTGCAGCAAAAACCTTTTAGAACTTTTATTACGGAACAGTACTTTCCCTCTCCATTGTGAGTTTTTCCTCCCCATGAACTTTATCTATTGATATCAAATAAATTATCTGCACAAATTACACCAGAAACCAGCTGCTTTTTGGAGCTCATCAGAAAAGGTATGTCAGTTTTGTGATTTTTAAGAAAAATGTACAACATAAATAGATACATACAAGAAAAAGAATTGAGTCTTTCCACCTTCTAGGTTTAATAAAGGCAGATCAAATAAAGGTGCATTCATATGATGGATATTGGGGGATGGTGGTCATAAGAAGCTTTCTTAGGGCAAAAGCATTCTGGAGGTTAAATCTCAGTCCCGCATTCTGTGATGATATAGGAGAATATATTCTCTTGGGGCTTAGCTGCATGAGCATTAAGCCACTTCTTTCCATTTCCAAGTGTTTAATAAAAAAAAGAGTCAAATGAAGACTTGCAGAGCCAAGATAAGCGCCTGGGATTGAAAACTCCTCTACCACCACCACATTATGATTATGCATTGTATGGAGTCTCCCATAAAAATCAAAACAAACAACATTTTTGTAACAGCAAAGATGTAAGGATGATATAGAAATGATAAGCATAAAGGGAGAAGCAGGTCATCCCTCTGCATTTTAAATACAAGATAGAGGTATTCCACATGTAATAGTGAGAAAGGAGGATTTCAGCAGATGACAGTTTTTCTGTTGTAGTACTACTGAGAAGAATTTTCCTTGTTGAAATTCTCTCTTGCTTTGCTGTACATGGGAACAAGCTTGGATCTGAGGATTTTTCCCCTAGTCATGTACAAATAAAGGTAACTGTCATATAATGCACTTTTATCAAAAGATGCAAGGTTCTGGGATGACTTCCAGGCCATAAGCCACACCTTTCCTTTTTACAAATTTTTCACCAGTGCAAAACTTGCATGGGAATGACCTTAAGCACACTTAGGGTTAAATCTATGCATGCAATGGAATAAGCTGACAAAGTCCTGAGAGGTATTATGAATTACACAGGAAAGGATATGCCATGTAAAACAGCTTCCTGAAGGTTTTTCAAAAAAAAAAAAAAAAACTAGTAAGGGATTTAGTGCAACCCCCTACCTGTTCTTCTCACATTCTTCTTGCAAGAAAGGCTATTCCTAAAATAAATATGCAGTAAAATAAAATGTGATTTCCAAAATAAATATAAAATAAAATTTAGGGTGATTGTGATGGTGGTCACAGTGGCATGAAAAGAGGCCAACAGAGGCTCCACCCACCATCACAGGTGATTTGTCCATGTGGTGCCTGTGATCTGACACTACCATTCGGACTTCAAAGAAAGCCCACAAACTAGCAGGCACCAGGGGCAGCAGCTTCCATTGCCTATATTCACATGACCATCCATGCATGAGTCTGAACTGATACAGTCTATTGGACTATTCTGCCACCTTAGGGCCCAGTCTTTTCATTTTCATAGTTTTCTTTGTTTTAAGGTTTTTCTCCTTTCAGAAAGTGCAAGAAAAGTGAAACTAAGCCTGTCTAGGGCACCACGTTGCTTTAAGATCTTGCTTCAGCTGTGCCTATCTAGCACTTTACAGAAACTAGTTGAAGGGACTTTATGCTTCCCATGGACATCAGCAGGGGCACTTTTGCCACCCATCCTGAAAGGAGAAAGTCCTAGGACAGTGTGCTTAGTTGGTGTTTGTGTGTCTGGGAGGGGAACCTTTGGGCACCCCTAATAAATTGCTTTGAAGAGATATAATAGGGAATAGGCTGGTTGTTGAAAAGTAAAAGGAAGAAGTGTGATTAGAATGAGAATGTGGTTCCAGCATTATCCACATCCACCTTCTAGCTTCTGATAAATGGCCTCCAAAGGCCCCATTTCCTTAAAAGGCAAAGGATGATTTTCCACCCATCCAACCTTTGAATAACCATTTGAATACAACTTGAGCTTAAGTCTCTTTTTCACCCACAATAAATATTTAAGAAACTTAGCACTAGGTGTCTCATCAGGTAAGGGTTCCTAAATGACATCATTTTAATCCTTAAAACAGTATATGCCAATTTCTGGTGAGCTTTGTAGTAAAACCAACTAGCACTGAATAATACAGACCTGCAGAATATTTCCATGATGGGAGGGAGGAAAGGGGAAAGAGTCCATTGGAAACATTGGTTTGCTCTCTCTAAACCACATTTTGACCCACAGCAGAGCCTCACATACGTTTGGAATCCTTCTCTATGAACTGCCTCTGGGCATCATATAATTACTGTGAAGAGGTTCTGTGAAATAAAGAAAGACTGCAGGAACTTGTGAAGCCTATGTAGCCAGAAATAACCAGTCTAAGCCTACATTTCATGGGTGTTTCCCAGCTACAGAGATGCACTTCAGCACTGAATGATGAAGGGTCATCTCTTTGACTAAGTAATGGGATAGTTAGGAACTAGTATAATTTGACAAAGCACTGTCACGTTCAAACAGAAACTCACTTGTTTTCCACAGATGAAGGGCTTGGTGTTTCTCACACTCCGAATAACATCCCCCAAGGACATAGGAGATGTGAAGGTGAAGAAAAGATAACGTAGAAGAAGAAATTATCTGTGAAATCAATAAATTAAACTGCAAACACGCAAAGATTGTAAGATTCGCAGAGGCCATGTCAGAATTTCTTATCAAGTCCCTGAAGGTATCAAACAATAGCAAAGAGAAGGAAAACAAAAGTCAACTAAAATTGCTGAGCTTGCACTAGAATGATAAGTACATTTCCTCACTTGCGGTCAGCACTGGATATAAATTAAATGGTAAAAGAAGAAGTCGGGACAACATGTCTAGCATAAGATGCCCACGTAAACCTCAGGCATATCAGCTGTCTTGCAGGAATGGAAAGAAGAGTATTATTTGGACATAGATAAGCTGACTTGATATGTACATTCTACTTTCATTCTGTGCACATCCCTGTGGGCAGGAATTTAAGATCAAGTCCACCTTCAGCACTGAACCCTTTGTCTACATACATTAAGCACTTTGCCCAAAATGATGCTTTTGACCATCTTTCTTAAACAGGAAAAAAACCCTAACCATTCTCCAGAAAACTCTATTCTGTCCCACCAGTAAAATCTTAGCTAACAACACTGCTTTCTTTTTCTTTAATAAGATGTTATGTCACGAATGAGGGTCTTTAACTTTGTTTGCCTTCCCACAATCCCTTGCAAACACATTCCAGAGGAGTATCTTATTTATCCTCACAAGTTCAGATGCAACTAACTTCCTACAGATGAGAAGGTGGTAGACATGAATAAAGATGGTTGTGCAGGAAAGAGCAAGTGAGGATTATGTATTCCAAACAAAGAAAATAAAACTGCACTGGAAGTGTCCTTGTTTCTGCTCCTTCTCCACAAGAAAAAGCGACCACCCTGTAGCTCCGGCATCTGCCAGGAAATCAGCTGGGGAGCAACACATGTTCCAGGAGATAGGTGATAGAGTCCCAATGCTTCCATAGGAGGAAGAGGAGAAGCACCAGCAAGGTAGTGCTTAGGAGACGCATGCGGGTCTTCATCAAGGGTGTGATAAAATTGGCAATGGTGGAGACAAAGACCAGCAGGACAGCCATCAAGGCCAAGATGACATTGATGAATTTGCCCAACAGAGCCCGGGCATTGGCATTCTCCACCCCTTCCAGCTGCACCACCTGTTGCTGCTGCTGCTGAAGTTCCAGCTTGGTGACACGAGTCAGGCAGGATTCCACCGCCTCCTGCATGAGAAAGAGAAAGAAAGAACCCAGTGTCGGCTCACCTGATGGTAGGCAATCATCACAATTCACAACTGAGGGTCTACATTTTCCATGCTGAGGGCATCATGCCGATCTGGTCAGTTTAAAAAAAATGGAGAACAGCTTTGAAGCAAAACAGTCAAACTACGGTAGGCTAGAGGGACAAATAGCGTATTGCGGTTCTTCATGTACTCAGGATAGGTGAATATCAGCAGGCTTTGCTTTCTTTTAGTGCTAAACTGGAATGCAATGATGTAAGTTGGCCCATAGCAACATTATCTTTCCATTAGAGTCAGCAGTGCTATTCCCCATTTCTGAATATACATGGGTGTCCCTACAATCAAACCCTGAGAGGAAACAATCCAAAACTGAATTGTACAAGATTTCTTCTAAAAAGGGGCAGGATTTAGCAGAAGCAAATGGTCTGAGAACTTCAAAGGCCAGCATGACCAGGCAGGATAACAAGAGGTATGTCTCCTTTTACATGGTAGCATGTGGCTGTGATTCCTGGCTTTGCTCTCAACAGGAAGGGTGCAGACAGCATACCACTGCATTAAGGATAGCACGGAGACAGATGCAGCGACATCCCTTCATCTCTGCCAGCATCAAAGTGAGGAAATCCCCAGCTTTGATTCTGTTGATAGAGGGAGTTTCAAAATATAAGGAATTCCCCATGGGCCATTCCCTGTGTTTCAGATGCAAGGAACATTGTCCAAGGTACCAGTAAGTCTAATTTAGGTGCTTTAGCAGTGTTTGTGTCAGCATACTGAGGCAAGTCTGCTCATCAAATGCATGAGATAATTCAAAACACCATAAAGAAAAAGAAGAGGAGGAAGAGGAGTTGGACTTTCTATCCCACCATTCTCACCCATTTCAGGAGACTCAAAGCAGCTGACAAAGCTTTCTATTCTTCTCCTCACAACAGAACACCCTGTGAGGTAGGTGGGGCTGTGAGAGCTGAGAAGAGAGCTGTGACTATCCCAAGATCCCCCAACTGGCTTCATGAAGGAGTGCAGAATTCCCATTACAAGCTTAAAACAGTTTCGAAACGGTTTCAATCCTCGCAGTCCCCACGTCAGGTTGGTTTAACATGCTTTCGGTGTGTTAAATCGCCCCAAAGCATTGTAAATGTTAACACTCATTTCAACAGGACTCACTCCGGTTCGTGCATTTGAAACGTTTTACATTTCTTACTGTGGGAACCGTACCGTTTTAGTGGGATGAGAATGTATATTTAGAGTTTCCCTCCCCCAATAGCTTGCTTCCAAAGATAGTGATTTTACTGTAAAAATCCACCCCTTACAGCAGCTGCTACACACCTGATAACAATGTTGCAATTTGCGAAGTTCTGAAAGTTCTGACCTTTAGAAAGGGAAAAGAAAGGAAAGCAGCTGCAGGTTCAGGGAGATGTGTGAATGTTTTTAAGGCTGTGGTGGTGAGCGGGCGAAGGGGGCTTGAGTTGCCGCTGCTGCTGTGTGCCCTGGGCAATGGGGAGAGGAGAGGAAAGAACCGCTGGCCCGGTGCCATTTTTCCTCCATCCAGGCAAGCAGCAGCCACCCAGCCAGGCTCTGTGAAGGGGTCCCTTATGGGTGGCACGTTCACGCCAGGAGGAAGAGGGCAGGGCAGCCCCGAAAAGTGGCTTTTAGAAAGTAGCCACTTGCGTCCCCCCTTGAGTCATGTATGCCATGTACGATCCTCAGAATCCGGATCAAACACGATTAAGTTGAAAGTAATGGGATCAGGCAAATTCGCGTTTGCATCCAGTTCTATTATTTCGATTTGGGAAACCGTATTAAGCTTGTAATGGGAATGCGGCCAAGGTATTCTAGATAAGAGTCCTAACCACTAGACCATAAAGGTGCCTAGGACACAAACATACTGAATTAAATTTGCCCTTGACTTTCCATAGCATCTTCTGACTGGATCTTACAGAGTAATGCATGTGGTTTCTTTTTCTTTTTTAAAAACAGATGTTACAATACTAATAGACACTACTAGAATGAAAAGACAGATCTATATTCTGTGAGTCAAACTATCTATTGTTACCAGCTGCAGTTGGTTAATAAAATCTGTGGGTTCGACAGATCACCATTATAATGCATTCCAGTGCATTCACTAATATTCCCCATTTTGCCACAGGGGGGCATATGAATCCCCTGCAGGAAATGTGTTTCCTTCTTATATGTGTATTGTATTCTACCCCATCAACCAAACCTTGCCCGGATGCTGCTACAGGACAATGAATGTAAGTCTGAACACGAGCTCTTATGCTGCATCTGGACATTGCTTACTTATTCTGCTTTATTTGGATATCCACACTTTATTCCAGAATATCCAAATGTAGTGGAATAAGCAAGCAACGTCTGCCTGCTGAACAGCTGCATTAGACTCACAGCAACACCCTTTGTCTGAGTTGCTCCAGGAGCTTAATCAAACAAAGGAGAATTCTGCATGGGTATGCTAAAGGCCTGCTCCTTGCTTTGACCCAGGAGAAGTAATGCATGCCATCTGCATGGCCCTAGCTTTTGCAGACTTCAAGGCCAGGGAACAGATGTTTTGTATAATTGCACTGGGAAGCCAGACTGCAGGTCAGATATTCAGTTGGTTGTCCTTCCCCTGTATGATGGCTACAGAAGAAAACAAGGCCCATGCTCTCTTTTGCAGGATTTCCCCCCCCTGCTCTGCAAATGCTGTTGGGGGCAGATTCTGCCTGCAGGAGGAGAAGGATTGACACTTGTGGGGGAGTTCAAGGACATGTGATCATTGCAATCACCGTTTCAGCATTGGATGATTTGGCTGTGCAGATTCTTGCCAAGAAGAACCTGAGAGTTACAGTTCAGCTACAAAAAAATATTTTGTTTCTTTTACATCATGCATCACTGCAATGCACATGGCATGCTATCCTCTGGGCAAATTTAAAGGTCTTCTACAGGGGAAAACAACAGCTAACTTTATTTTAAGTTACAGTTCTTGGATAAACTCCTCACTCAACTTCCAAAGAGGCTTGTAGACCATCCTGTTGTTATGTGTGCCACTCCATATTCTTCCTTATCTGTGGCTCCAAATGTGTTGTGGGCTTCAGTGAACAAATGGCTTTAAGAAATATATGACCTGGACAAGCATCTGTCTTTACTGTTACAAAGGACAGAAGCATGTGTATAGCCAATAGAAATACAGGAAGCTGCCAACAAATCAATGGGAATAGCTGATTTCTAGCAGCCGTGACCAACTACTATTTTGGCATGGCAGATAGAAATGAAAGCCCAGCAACAGCTGTAGAGGACACTGCTGGCTGCCCCTGCCTTATACTAGCAGCAGTAAGTTATCCTGCAGTCCAAGCAGATTCCTCCAAAGGCAAAATAAGATGACATAAAATAAAATATGGAGGTAGGTCTTGAAAAATCTTTAGATCACACAATTCACCACAACTGTCAGATGATAGGACACAATCCCAGGGCCTTACCTCCATTTGCCTGTTCTTTCTGCTATTGTTCCTATTCCATATATCCAGATGTTGGCCAAGCACTGGCATACTTTCCCTTTTTTGCTTTTTTAGCTAACAGATGGATATTTGGAACATGAACAATAATGCAAGGAGCTGGCAAACCAAGGTAAGCAATTGCTACTATAGGAAACCTGGCACTGTTGCCAGAATTTCCCACAACAGCAAGGTTTTGGGATATTTTGGGGAAATCGTGGTATTTAACCTGCTTCTGGAGGCACCTTTAGCCATGAAAGCACAACAGGAAAACCACAACTTCTAAGCCTAACCAACTTCACAGGATTGTGGTGATAAAATGATCAATAATGGAGACTGCCTTGAGTTTTCCAAGAGGAAGGTAGGTTATAACAGTCTGAAAATAAATAATAAATAAAGGTTATAAGATACTATCAAAGATCGGGGACGATGGTTGTGGTTTACAGTATGAGCCATGTCCCATGCCAAATTTCCCCCACACTTTTCTGGGTCCAGGTGAAGTGTGAACACTCCTGTCTGTGACCATCCACCTCACCATAGCAATGGCCGTATACACTGGGCTGTTGCTATAGTGATCTCTAAAGCCACAGCCCACCCATGGGCTGCATGCAGGATTGTATTAAGAGTTTACTACTCCGCACCTACTGAAGATTGGGATGGCTGTGAACACTCCGAGCTGCTCCAGGGTGGAAACAGCCCTGCAGGGTGCAAATGCACCGTGCTAGAGAGCGAACAGCCATCCCCATCTTCCAAGTGCAAAAAGGCCCATAAGCAAAAGCTAAACAAAAACTCATTTGAATCTGTATATATGTGTAAACACCTCTCTATTTTGGTGAACGTGGGCTATAAATGGATAAAGGACTGTGTGTATGTGAGTGTAGGTGGCGGTAAGATATCTGCATGATTAGGTGTACTAATATATCTTGCATTCTCATACCTGAATATCCCTGGCCCTTTCATAGGATTGGTAAGCCACTTTTTCCTCCATGCTGGCTAGTTCTTGTTTGAGGTTGGTCATCTCATTCTGATGAAGTTCAGTCAGGTCATTCAGTTGCTCTTCCAGTCTCTCATATCTGTGAAGAGGGTGAGAAATAGTACATGCAGCAGTGAAGACTCTGAACCAGAGATGTCAGCGGACTGCCCTCTATTTGGTGCTGGATAAAAGCTCTGAAGATTTATACTGTTGGCCTGAATAAAGAGGTTCATAAGTTCTCTGGCAGATTAAAAATAAAAACCCAATTCCTCACTTCCACAAGCCTTACCCAATCGCCCAGTGCCCCCACCCTTTTGTCACCCTTTGCTCACTGCTGATCCTCTTTTCATTTTCAAGACAATAATCAAAAGAGAAGAAGTCGAAGAGGGGTCAAGGAGCAGGAGAAGAGGCGATGTGTGCTTTCCTCCTCTGATCCCTCTACACTGCTCAGATATGCTGATTTGGAGGGGAGGTCCTATCTCTCCTATAGCTTATCAGACCCTCCAAGCACTGCAGAGAAGAAACTTCCTTCCTCTTTCCCATGGCTGGGAAATTCATAAGGGGAAGGAAAATGTGGATAGCAAAGAAGGCAGCTACTTTACAGACTGGCTTTGTTTTTATATATTTTTAGAAAGTTACTACTTCCTTTGTATTAGGACTGACAAGGGAAGTATTTTTTTTACCCAGAAGGCCATTGGTGTATGGATTTTACTACCATAAGAGATGGCAATGGCAGCCAGCCTGGACAGCTCTGAGAAAGGATTAGACAAATTCATGGAGTTCTGGTGTATCAGTGGCTATGAGAACTGATGTCTACTGCCTCCAGGTGGGAGAGACAGACAGTATCAACTCCACCAGGTAGGAAAGAAGAAGAATCTAATGCAAGTAAAAAAAAGGTATCTCATGGGACCCTGAAGATTTGCTGATGTGTTGTTGCACCAGCTTTTCTGCATTACATCAGATATATGAAATGTATCAAGAATTAGCAAGAAATATATTCCCACAGGTACGGAATGGGGGAAAATAAACAACGGAGCCAAATGCAGAAGAAATATTAAACGTATTCTCTGCATAACTCTACTCAAAGCTTTACATACAAGAAGAGTTGCTTGACTCTGGACCTTCTTGGCTGTTAACCTGACTGAAGTTTCAACCACACTATTGGATAATAAACACAACTATCTGAGTTGTCACTGGTTATTATTTTTGGTACAACATAGTTATTCATAGAAGTGCTTAAAAAGTTATGATTGACCCTGCATGCCTAAAGTACCATATTAGGAAATAAAGCTTGATGCCAATTGCTGGACCTAGTTCCAAAGAAACATGTTGCCCAACACTTTTCTGTCTCTGCCAGTTATGTTTTATTTTTATGGAACCAGCAGCCATATCTGAAGCTGAACATATTGTCCCCCAAAATATTTCTAGAATAATACATCGCGTGGTTTTTGGAGCCATGTCAGGGTCAAAGTATTCTTCCAAATATCCCAGTACTTCCAACATTCCACTTTCATTGGGCCTAGCAGGGAATGCTGGGAGTCTGAGAACATCTGGAATGGTAAAATTTGAGTCCTGGGCTAGGTCCAGAACATACACACAGGATGGGGTTACAAAGTACTCAGGTTACTTCAGTGCAGCAAGTATAATGGGAAAATGAGAAGTTTAGCAAATAGAAACTGGGGGTCAAACTATTAGAAAAAATGAGCTCTCCAGGGGGAAGCCGGTTCATAAAAGCATACAGGAGATGGGGAGTGGTGTGAGAAGTCTACCCTCTTTGACTTGTTCTCCCTAATTTTACAGTTTGCCTCGGGGTAATTAATGCTTCCTTTTTGCCAATGTTGAACTAACCCTCAGCTGCAAATCTGGCTGAAGTCAGTCACCTGGCTTTGTGCTGAAATATAATACAAAAAGGACAGAAGGAATTTGTAAACAAACACTAATCTCATCACCCAACCCCCAAAAAAAGAAAAGAAAAGGGAGCCAAACCATTTTGGGGGCAAAAATTTGGTCCTCCCTTGTTTTCCCCTTCCCTTTCTGGCTTATGAACTTGATCAAAGTTGTATCCTGCCCTTAACCATCATCATCATCATCTTAAGAGTGACTTGCAAAAGTTAAAATACAAGAGAAAAGTTTTAATTGCCTTTCAGTAATAAGACCTCATGAAGTTTGATGGTGGGGTGTTTATGCCACACAAAAGGAAGCATTAATTCACATTGCTCCACTGCCACAAGTTTGGAGGGAAGCAATGTGGACTGCATTAAACCAGGATTAGACGAATTCATGAAGAATATGACAAGTCGTGGTTACTAGTCATGAGACACCTGGTAATGCCAAATCAGGGAGTGAAATTCTGCAGACTATAGTTGACCCCTATAAACTGTACTCAGTTTAAATATATGAGGAACTCAAGGGGTTTCTTTCCATTTAAATCAAACAGAAGGGATCCAGTTACAAAATGCTACATTCAAAAGTCATTCTACAAACAACTATAAGGTTGGCAAACATACAGCATTTATATGACATGACAAATTTTGAGGGCCTGCTGTGGTCAGTATCAGGCTGGTTGCTTCCCCCCCCCCTTTTCAGGCACCATGAAAAGCTCAAAACACCTTTGTCTCCTCAGTTGCCCCACTTGAGGTGTCCATGGCATGGAGAGGCAGATTCATCTGTCCTATAACAGTCTTTAATGATTTTCCTATGCCACATCCACACCTAGAGAGTCCTGGGGCCCAGTGAGCACATACTGTTGCTCTGTTGAGCTTGCATGGCCAAGGTGTGTAATCCATTTTCAGAGCTGACCTACTTGTAAATCATAATGAAGAACTCCAAGAACAAATCTCATCCTCATTCAATGGCCAAATCCTCAACCTGCTTCCTGTCTGACAGAGCCTCCCTTGGACTGCCCCGGTGCCGGGAAGGGAGGCTCCTTGTAGGTCCAGTATGTTAACTAGTGTGGAATGACCCTAAATCACACCAGGCAGAAACATCAAAGCTTAAGTTTTGGAAGCCATGTCTGCATATGTGTGCATGTGTGTGCATGCATGCATGTGTGTAAAGACTGTAAACAGCACACTTCCGGCCTCTGGAATAGAAGAAGAAGTAGAGTTGGCTTTTCTACCCCACTTTTATCACCCATTTAACGGGACTCAAAGCAGCTGACAAAGCTTTCTATTTTTCTCCCCACAACAGAACACCCTGTGAGGTAGGTGAGGCTATAAGAGATCAGAAGAGAGCTGTGACTACCCCAAGGTCACCCAGCTGGCTTCATGGGGGAGAGCTGAATCAAACCCTGTATTCCCAGATAAGAATCTAGCTCCTTAACCACTCAACCAAACTGGCTGATAGTGTATGGTAATCATATTCTCAAATCCACCTTTTCTGGCACAAAACATCCATGAGGGGCAGAAAGGCTCTGTGGAAGAGTGCGGAATCAAACCTGGTATTCCCAGATAAGAGTCCGGCTCCCTAACCACAAGACCCCATCTGGCCTTTTCCATGGCTGTGGGGATTCAGTGAGAATCATCTTCATGCTGTCCTATCAGTTGAAGGACAGTATAAAATAGTGAATGCAGAAAGTCTTAACACATTCCTTGGGGGTTCATTTGTAAATGTTACTTAGTTGTCGCTTGAGTCTTTTTACCAGAATTCTCAAACAGAAGAGTTGTGGGTGAAAAATAAACAAATGAAGCGGAGGTGGAGGGATGTCTTTTCTGAAATTTGATGCTTTGGGGAACAAAGAGTTTTGTTTCCATCCTTGCTGTCACTGATAAGTGCCTTCCAGGATATTTTGGGATATTTTCCAGCTTCTGTAAAAGTGCTTGGAAAAAATGTCAAACGTTAGCGAAGGACAAAACGGACATCAAAGATAAAGTCCCAACAGAGATCTGTTAATTTATTATGCAATTAAACGTACAGGAGGAAGCAGGCTCTTAGAAGCAAACATCTTCACAGTCTATGGTTGCAATCTTGCAATGTGCCAAACTGCAGCTTCTTGAAGCACAAATTGCATTTAGAGACTCAGGACTGGTGAGTGCTTTACCTGATATCCCCAGATCTCGATGGCCTCTTTACACAGCTCCTGAGGAGCCCCAATGTACAAAGTTGCTTCCAAAAGTGTGGCTGTTGCCATTATAGCGCCCTCCCTCTTCCAGGTAGGTCTGTGGCCTATGTTGCCAAATAAGAACCTAAGAGGAGCCCTGCTGGATCAAGTCACAGCCCATCTAGTCCACCATTGTGTCTCACACAGTGACCCAAAAATTGTTTATTGGCACTCATGCAGAAGACAAAGGCAAGACCTTCACTTGCTCTCGACTCCCTGCAAACAGCCACACACTGGTGAGAATGCATGTGCCGACGTGCACCCAGGTTCTCTACCCATATGCGATTAACACAGCATGCATGTGCACTGACACACAACACAACTCCAGCCGTGGAGGGGACTGTAACGTCAGTGGCATGCTTTTGGAAGCAGGTTAAGTTCACCCCTTGGGAGTCCTGAAAAGGTGCTTTGGAAGAAAATAATGGAACATCATTTTCACTCTCATCTTAACCTGGCAGTCCTGAGCCTCTAATGGCAGGCCATGCTGCATTCCTATTCACACTTTCAGAGAACAATAAGATGCAGGAGTCTCCTAGCCAAGGACAGTATCTAGCTGTCCTCAGCAAGAAGATCCTAACCTATTTTGTCTTGTTTAAAGCATTTTACTTGTGTTGGCTCCTAAGAATACAAGGGAGGGAAAGAAAGACAGTGCCTGACAAAAGTTCTGTCGCTTATCCATGTTGTTGAAACCAA
>MTQE01001134.1:70875843-70899754 GCA_014337955.1 Aspidoscelis marmoratus | reverse complement strand
TGCATGGGGACAACCCTTGCCAAACCCAATTTCGATTCGGACCAAAACGTGCATGGGGATGCACCCCCAGCCCTCTCAGCTGCCAGAAAATAGATTTCCCCCATCTCCACTTTAGATGGCACTTCTGCTTCACTCCATGACCACAGATTCTAATCTGATCAAAGTGAGAAAACAGTCTCCGCTTCTAGCATGATTTGTTTATTGTACACTCCACCACATTCCCCTTATTTGCCTTTCATCTGAAAGTGAAAAGCCCTAAACTGTAACCCTTCCCCATAACAGACTTGCTTTTCTGAACCTTTCCCGCTTCTACATTATTCATGGCAAAGGCTTACAAAAGCTTTCTTAAAAGCATTCATAGAGTTTGAAACTATCCTTGCTCCCTCTTACACTGGGGCAGAAGCAGCAAGGAGTTGGGTAGTTTACATTAAGGGCTTATTTCACAGGATCTTTAATCACCACTGGCCCTAGACAGCTACTCAGCCTTGCTGAATGGTGACACACCAGCAATGACTGCTTTTTCTGACCTCTCACCCAGTGCCTTACACCTTGGTTTTATAGTACATTCACCATTATATTTACATTCCTAACTCTCTTTGTTTATTACTCATTCCTTCTCAGCTTGGACAATGAGAATTCAAGGCAAACGCGATGACTCTACAGGACCCCGCCAAACCCCACTTTGGCTGTGATTACACCTAAGGTTTAATCCACTTCAGTCCACTTTCAGAGTGAGAAAACACATCAGCAAGTAACCAGTAATTTTCTTTCCATATTATCTATCCCAAAGGTGAATTTTCTCAGTTATTTGACACTGAAAGAAAACAGCTTCTCACTTTGCTGATGTGCCTTTTCATTGTGGTCAACTTAAGTGTGACCACAGCCTTTCTGTTGATTCCACTGAGGGAGTAAGATCTCCGTCTCACAGTAATTCCCCCAAAATATCTGTTTCCTAAGTTCACCAGACAGCATCTCTTACCCCGTACCTTGCAGTGTTCATCCAGCTCCAACACTTTCTTCTTTCTCATAGTAGCTTAAGCCGCACTGTTGAGCAAAGGAGATCCCTGGCAAAGAAAAACCAGTAGCTGTCCAAAACCTACCGGAAATCAGCCCAAAGGCTACTATCTTTCTGTTTCAGACATCCTATCCTACTGATATTTTTCTGCTGGGTGTCAGAGGGAAGCATGAGCCAGACAGAAGGACACAATCCCTACACAACATTATTCTGAGCAGTTACAAGCTTCCCTTAACCTTATTAGATCAACTGCACATTAAAAAAAAGAGGAGGACTGTACATTTTACAAACACTGCCTTTTGGCCTATTCTTAGCTCTCTCTGGTGCTCTGGGGGCTTTCCAGGGGCCAGAACATAGTGAGTAGTTTGTACTTCTCCCTTATCAACTTGCAGAAATTAAACTGGAATCTACAGGAAATGAATTCTTCCTTCATACTAAATGTTTTGTGAATGATATAGATAAAAACAACCCAGCAAGAGCCACCCTGATGAACCTGAAAGAGGAAACTAAGTTAATTCATTGGAGAAATTGCTCAACTTCTGTTTCCATGAAGCACAGATTTAATGCAAAAAAGGGGGGGTGGGGGGGTCAATCAGTTCCCTTTTCTTTTCCAGGCTATTGTGGAAATTTTAAAAACGCAACACTATTAAAGGGGTGGGGACAAATAAAGAAGAACCCAAGCCATCACCTTTGGACATATTCAGAAAAATATTTCTTGGTGGTGGTGGTGGTGATAGAAAAGCTGGTTGGATAATGTCCATCAACAAGGGTTCTCTTTCGGACTAGGGCTGAAACAGTTTTAATTTTAAATATCCATTACAAGCTATTTTAAGTTACTGAGCTGTAAAACTCATGGTCCCATTTTAATTGAATTGAATTCCTACTTCTGCCAAATGAAAAATGGAATAATAACGTGTTATGTGTTTTTCTTTCATTATTTCTGGGAAGGATGAGAATACTTGGGGTGGGGGAGGGAAAGAGAAACCAGGTAAAGCTGTGTCCAGACCATGTCCTTAAAACTCCAAATGAGTCTTCAGTTCAGAAAAGTTGGTGACTCCTAATTCAGAGTTAGCTTTAAATTGGCCTGGGTACAAACAGTATTAAGGCTGAAATCCTGTAAGTGTGAGATAAAGGCAAAATCTGCACATGAATCCCTGACAGCACTCTGAACTAAAATGCCACCAGGAAATGCCACAAAGAAGAGCACTAATCATGTAGCACTCTTCAAAGTGATGGCATACTGTTTGCATTTCTGCCACTATCTCCAGTCTCTATCCCTAGCTGTGATGTCACAGGTCAAGGCTCTTTAAATTCAAGAAATGGCCCTGGGGGTTGGGGGAGGGGGAGAGAAAACCATAGGTGATACCAATAGCCGCCAAGGTAGGTTTACTTGATGGGTGGTAGTAAGCAGGGTAAGCACTCAGGAATCACAATTTCCAATGGCAAGAGGCAATTGCAGGATTTTGTTTATCTGTAGTTATCCAGTTCCTTAAAATAAAAGAGAGAGTGTGTGTATGTGTGCACATGTAACTCTCTCTGTGTGTATGTGTGTGTTCTGCAACCCATTCCCCAGCATTATTTTGTCAAAACTCACTTCCACATCCAGAACATGCTGTCTTTGCTACAGTCTGAGCAAAAAAAAACACCCAGAAAGGTGGAGCTTCTGGGCAGGAGAGATTTATTTTTAAAAGGTATTTCTGTATCACTTCCCATTTAAAAAAAAATAAAATCTCAAAATGGTTTACGAAACAACTATAAAAACCATGCTGGTTTAGATGTACTTTTAAAAATATTTCCAAACACGTAATGGAACTTTCCACAGAATACCTATTAGGAAGGAAACATATTTTGTTTCCAAGAAGGCGATGTACTTGGTGTTATGCATCTTTAATACAAAGGCATCATACTTTTATCTTAGGACATCTAGATTTTGACGAAAGAGACAGAAAATTATCCAGTCTAAACATAGAGGGTTTCTTTTTTTGGGGGGTGGTGGTGTTTTCTTTTGGTGATGGGAGCAGGAGTAAGGGAGAAATGAAGGAAAAATATTAAAGACAATGATACCTCTGAATTCTAACATACAAATTATGCAACAGGGTCTTAGAAACAGCCAGAAATACACTATCTTTACCAACGAAGAGGACTAGATCCCACAGGGAAGCTATATGCTTCCTCAATTAACACACACAAAAGAGGCAATTTCCTCAGCTTGGCTGTGCAACTATACTGAAGGGACAAAGAAGACTGAAACCTCAGCATGAGCCTATGAGTTGTTATGACAAGAACAGTCTGAGAGAAAAGCCAGTCGGTGTGACAGTCAAAATGAGGTCAAAGTACCTGATAAAGCCCAACCATCCTGGATGAGAGACTTAAAAGTGCCAATTTCCGAAGACTGGCTTTGTGAGTCTGTTGCATTGAAAAGAGCAAGAGTGTCTGTGATACCACAAAAGCTATCAATTTTACTGAGGCACATTCTTTCACAGGCTGCATTCACACCTAAAGTTTTAATCCAGCTTCAGTTCACTTTTGGAGTCAAATAAATTATCAGCAACGTGACAAGCTGGGTTTCCCCCCCAGTATTATTTAATTCAGAAAATTCACTTTAGGTTTAGATAATATCAAAATAAAATCACTAGTCACGTGGCTGATGCAGTCTCTCACACTGAAAATGGACTAAAGCTGAATTAAAACTTAGGTGTGAATGCACCAACAGACTGCAATCCATTTCAGATGCTAGGTGGAAAAAAGTCTTTAGTTGCAACTATCAATCAGCACGTATCCCATCACAATATTCTGTCTGCTAAGAGTAGCAGACCTTCTCCCATAAAAACCAAATGTTACGTTTCTAAAAGATGGTGTGTTATGTGAATTTGTGCTATGTGAGTAGCTGGAGTTAGATGAGTTTCAGTGAAAATCTCCACCGATTTATTAATTTCATTACGGTCCCATTAGATGGTCCAACAACAGGCACTACATTACTATCAAACACACACACACAAAAAAAAACAAACAAACAGCCAATAAAGTATAAAAGCATGTGGATTTGCACTGTGGAAGGAAGGAAGGAAGGATAGTTCCTTCCCAATGCTCTGATGGCTATCATAAGACTTTTATCAATATTTTGATTATTGACAAGCAGCAACACCCCATAGTTTGGATCAAGGGAGTGAGAAGATATACAGTATAGTGTAATAATGTCTGGGTTATGGTGGGATTATGATAGGTATCTGTTGTAACTCCACTATAGCCCTATTACATTGGGTGGAAATCTGCTATTGCATGTTTTGAGAAAACTTTACTCTGATGGCAGGTTTGCCCAAAATAGCACTATACCAATTTCTAGACAAAGCTGCCATTCTGGTTGTAGCCATCACACATGTGCAGGGGCCAAAAAAGATGGTTGTGTATATGCGATGGCGTCAACTATGTATTTCCAGATATTTCACAGCAGCTGCATGCTCCAGTCCCGCAGTGCTGGGGGCGGCATCAGTGGCGCCAGGGCTGGCGTCGGCGGCACGGGAATCAGGCTGACTTTTGGAATTGATGCTGTGGCTTCCACACAGCACCCAGACCATCTGCCGTGCCAGTTCTGGCCTTCCTGCATGTGTGCGGACGCACGACGGCCCTTTGGATCCGTCCCTATTTTGGGACGGATCTTCCGGAGGACGGCTTGCTGGAAAATGGATCTTCTTTGATCCGTTTTTTGGCAGCAAATGAGGAAGCACCCTTTAGGTCTTCATTTTAATCTGGTTTTTGGTGGCGAGACCGTTTTAGAAACGGATCTCGTGCACCAAAATGCGGAAGCTGCCACCTCCAAGGGTCCGGAAAGAGGTCTCCAGTGTGGAAGTGAAGTAGGTAAGTGCTTTAAATGTGTGTTAAATGTATGTTTAATCTGGTTTCTACAACCAGTGCAGAAACACCTTGTCACCGATATTGTTGTGGCCCATTCATACAGCAGCAGCAGGGGCAGAAGATGGCAAGCATGGGATGAGGTAACCACATGCTGGATGAAGAAAACTAAGCAATTATTTATCTGTTTTACGGTAACTATGCACAAGGAACACAGGAACAAAACTAGGAGGGAAAAGCTTTGCAAAAAGTTGCAAATTACAGGCAGGGTTACTAGGCAACAAACCTGAAGATCTCAAACATGCCTATATCCTGGATGCTATAGGGAAACATGGCTCCTCATGACTTTTTTTTGTCTTCGGCTCATAAGAAAAAATGGTTTAGAAAATTGGGCCTGTTTCATTTCCAGCTATGGAGATATAAAATAAACTAAGAGAACCTGACAACTATAGACCTGGAGATCATGGTGAGGAAAGGAAGGAAGGGAGGGATGGAACAGAGTAGACTTCTAGGAGGGGACTGTCTGATTGGGAGTAGAGCTGTGCAAGTGAGTGATGGCTCACAAAGGGAGGGGCTGGGCTGTTATCTGTTATCTCATTCATCTCCACCTGCCTGCTCTTAAGGAGGTAAGCTGGCTAATGGCATTTCACACTTTTGGGGCTCCCCCCCTCCCCCGACATGCTGTAGTGTCATGAATGCAGAAAAATGGAACAAAGCCATTTGTTATGTAATCCAGCCACAGGGTATAAAATCACATCAGGATAATGTGATTTTCAAAGTAAAGCCCTTTTAAACTCTCAGGGATCAGCTGCAACTAGAACATTATGAAGATATTTCATATTTTCTATTTTCAGGTTTTTAGTAAATTGCATAACAGGCCTATCTCACAGAGTGAGAGAAAGGTACTCACATAAAATTAAGTATACAGGAAAATCCTGCAAAACACTAAAAAACAATCCAGAACCAACAGTGGTATGATGCTTTCCTCAGTAGGCCCCGATCAGGGGTCCTTTAAAGGGGTCCACCTGAAATCTGGATTTAAGGGCCCGAAGGACCCATTAAATCTCAATTTCTTCAGCCCTTGTGGGGACAAGGCCTTTGGGATGGGGTTTTAAATGGGGACAGCATGGGGACAGAGCCTTCCTGATCGGTACCCATAAGGTACTGATCGGGTTCCTAACTGGGTCTAACTGGGGTCTAAAGTGGCAGTGCAAAAACAGCACTAATCACATAGTATCCTGTTATGCAGTGTAGTAACCTTGTAGTACTTCTTACTTTTCCAGGAATTTTGGGGACTGAGGAGAGGTGGAAGCATTTGCGCGCTCATCCCTGTAAATGCCACCAACTGATTCTGTGCCACAGGTTTTGAAGCTCCCAAGGGGGCATTTCAGTGCCATGTGTCCCCAAAATGGGTCCTCGGTGGTATACCGAAGCATAGAGGCACACCACCTGCATCTGTCTAGCACCTCCTAGTACTCTGATAGACCTCAAAGAGGAGATCTACCAATAGACTGATCTATGCTCTGGTCTATGTTCTGCCTGTGCAGACAGATTATACTAGGAGGACACGGGACCACTTTAAACCACAGCCATACATGGGAGGCTGATTATACATTTTTTTTAAAGAAGCCTCATTTCTGAACTGGTATCTAGGCAGAAATGTTCTACCATAGAGACAGTACTGAGAACACAAAGGTCTGGCAGAGGTTTATTTTAAACTCCCACACTAACTTGAATAGTAAAATTGATTCTTAAAGTCTGCCCCTCCCCCCTCTCAGACACCTTCTAAGTCAGAAAAGGTGGATTAAAGATGGGATGAGAAGCAAGTGCTAAGAACTTGTTTCTAAGGTGCTTTTGAGATGCAGATCAACTCCAATCATCCCTAACGATTGGCCATATTGTCTAGGCCATGAGTACCTTATCATTATATGACCAGAGTAAGAACAACAATAAAATGCCAAAGCACGCCAGAAATTATATACTTGGTTCAAAGATAATTAAGATATTTGCACACAAATACACATTTATGCAAATGGAAAATCTGCATGGACATTACATAGGCTGTGGTCACAGCTTCACTTTAAACCTTCTTTAGTCCATCTTCTGACTGCAGTGCTCACACCTTTTCATTTGGAAAGTCTACAAATAAAATAGAAATGTGAGAGTTGCAATCAGAAGATGGACTGAAGAAGGTTTAAAGTGAAGGTGTGACCATGACCATAGTACCAAAGTGAAATATTTTTTTAAAAACTATGCAGTCTGGTTGCATGCACCAGTCCTGGACAAAAGAATGTGTCTAGACAGTTGGGCATGAATTGTGTGAAATTTGTGAAACAAGATGTGCTCACTGGATACTGTTTGTATAAACTGGAGCAAACTGCACATGCTGGAACATATATCCAGAATACCTTTGCCCCTGTTGAACCTAGGAAGCCGTTGGACAAGTATGAACACAGCCTCTATCTTTTAGCCTTCTTATTATGTAGCTTATGCAAAGGTAGTTATTTTATGAAAAATAAACCTAGAGGAGAAACAGAGTTTATAGATTCTTTGATGATCATGAGCAAATAGTTTAGACATCTTCATATTCACAAATAATAGTAATACCATGATCTACATGTTCAGGCTTACTGCATTTGATCTGGACTGCTTATTTTTAAACAGTACATCAAGCAGACAACCACCACGAGTAAAGCAGCCCTTCACCTGCGTGCAAAAAAGGCAAATATTTCTGGAACTTCAATAACAGTATTTTGGGTACATTCAGATAATATAGCTGATCCCCTCCACACATGCATGGTAGACTGCAAAACCCCACTTCTTGTAAAATAATACAGTATTTACTTAAAGTTTTACTCTGAAACAGCCTCAGTGTGATACAATGTATAATAGAATGACTTTCTGAAGACTTAAGAACATAAGGGGAGCCCTGGTGGATCAGGCCACTGCCCATCTAGTCCAGCATCCTATCTCACACAGTGGTCCACCTATTGTTCATGGGCATCTGTAGCAGAGACAAGGGCAAACCTTCTCCTGGTCTTGAATGGCCTTAGAGGCATCCTGCTTGTCCCCCACAATGGCCTTCTGTATAATGGCTGGACATATTTAAAACCATCTATTTCAAAAGAAATAGTTAGTTCCATTTTTAAAAATTGCTGGGATTATTTAACAGAATGATTCCTGCAACTGCCTTTTGCTAAAATAAAGCTAAACAGATTGGTTTTTCATTAGGGAATGGCTGCAAGTTCAGCATAAAATCAAATGTTGCATTTCAGAGCCTAAGGCCCAGTTCCCATTGGCATTTTAAAATGGTTTAGAAATGGTTTGGATTCTCTGTGTCCCCATTACCAATCTGTTTCAGGGGTATTTTGAGGATTATTTGGCTAAAAAACGGAATAAATGTTTTTTCAGGTTTTCCCCCCATTTTTGCTTTTAAAACACTTCTTCCTTATTGCTGTGGGAATGCTACAGCAGTATTGCGGCAAATACGTCATGAAACAGGTGGGCTTTCACCCTGCGCAGGGACCAGCCCCCTGCTCGATTTGTTAAAGCACTAGATCCATATTCAGAAGAGAAGTAACAATTCAGCCTGATAAGATGTAGCAATTAACCCACCTTCACACTGATAAGGCAACAAAGTTTCATTTTACACTTCGCCTGCTTTCTCCATGCTGGTAAGCACACACTGGAGGCACCTCTTTTGCCTTGCTGAGACCTGGAAAGGAGAGAAGCACCTCCCCCCCCCCCATGCCCTGCCGGTGTCTGAGTGTGCGCGTGTGCAGCCAGCCGGGCAAGTGGGCATGTAGCACTCTGCTGCCGCTTTTTCACTTCTCTGCAACTCTGCATTTGCAGAGACATGAAAAAGCACCAGTCCTGAGTTTACGTGTGTGTGTGTATACCAGCCAGTGCTGTTGGTGATGGGGAGGGGAGGAGAGCGAAGGGGAGGAAGGGTTGTGTGTGCATGTGTACGCACAGGACTGGCAGGACGTCTTTTGCAAAAGCATGAGGGGAGAGGAGAGGAGAGGAGAGGAGAGAGGGGAGCTGCAATTACCCACCCTCTGCCACGACACTGCGGAATCCAATTGGCAGGCAGGGGTGGCGCCCCGGCTGGCAAGATGGGGGAAGATTCCCTTTCCCTAATACGATTCTGAACCATTTGGGGTGGGGACAGCAGAGGGGTTGATAGCAATTTAAAGTGATTTTAAGCCACTGAAGTGGGGACTGCCAGAATCCATGTTTGAATGCTTTTTTGTTTTGTTTTTAAACTCTTTTAAGAGGCATGAGTGGGAACTGGGCCTAAATGAATTTGTGGCACAATCCTAAAGACTGAAGGCACTAGGTGAGCTACTGTTGCTGAAAATAGCAAGTTAGCATCATCCTGAAAGATGCTGTATTTCATAGTAGGTTCTTTAATGATATGGGAGAAACATAAGAATTCAAATTTGATTTGGGGAATTTTCTGAATACCAACGTTTTAAACAAGCAAACAAACTATGAAAGTTTTTAGATGTCCCAGAGTATACTCTAATCAAAACAATTCTAGGATCTTCAAAGGTTTAGAATCTCTTTGTGCTGGGATGGTTGGCCCAACCAGGCAAAATGGGGAGCGTGCTTTGACATAAGTCTTCTCTCCCTTTTTTCTTCTTTTATGTTTCAGTACTGGGTTTTCTTGTACACACAAACAATCTTAAAGTATCTCACCTAGGCTGTGGTCCCACCTCACTTTTGGGAAGGACTGGAGTCATCTTATGTCCTTGGAGACTAGCCATTTTATTTGTGGACTTTCCACTTTCCATTTCAACTTTCCTGAGTGGAAAGTCCACAAATAAAATGGATAGAAATGAAAAGGTGTCCATACCTGAAGATGGACAGAAGAAGGTTTAAAGTGAAGGTGTTCCCACTTTTACTTGATCTAGTGTGACTCCTACTACCACTTTTAGCTGTCTTTGCCTTTCAATCCACCGGTTCCAATGGGCATCAATAATCACTGCTCTGTGTACCTAACAGATCATAAATTCTCTGTTCCATTTTTTCATAGAAAAACTGATACTCAAACAGTCGTATCTTTCCCAGCTTCACCACAACCAAAAGTCCTGAAAGCATTGTAAGCCAGTTTCACAGTTCAAGTACAACAACAGGGAAATGCCTGCTCAAATGTTCCTCCAAATGGCATCCCTTCTAACAGAAATCACTCGCTAAACTGCCTTTCTCTCAGGTGGGAGTGGGATGGGTTTCAGACTGCTTTATTTTATTTTTTAAAAGAAAAAATGTTCCCTAGGTATTATTTTATTGCACTTCATATCAAATTTGGGGGCAAAGGTTCTGATAGATTTGCCTGTTCTTATGAGAAACTCCCTGTACATACTCCTCCACTTTCTACAGCTCCTTTCCCACCATCTCTTAATCTGTTTGAAAGAAAAACAACTCCTAGGAAAAGCCAAAATATTTCCCACAAGACCTAAAGTAAAAACAAATGGAGGCCGGTAGCAGAGACCAAGAGCCTTTTTGCACTTCAAAGATGGGGACAACCCAGGGACACTCTGACACAGAGCATCCACACACTGCAGAGCCACTTCTGTCCCAGGATACAGGGCCATCCCCATGTTCAGCAGCTATGCAGCAGCAAAAAATTCTCCACGGCTATACTATGAGTGGCAATGGCACTGCTAGTACTGTTCCAGACACAGCCTTCACACCTATTTCCATGCAAAGGCTGTGAGAAGGTGGTGTGGCACAGCAGTGTGTGCAGCCATTGCTGTAGCAAGGTGGATGCTTCCAGATGGCAGTAAGGTAAGTGCGAGGTAGTCGTGGGACAGGGGCGGCATTTGCAATACAAACACCGGCCACTGGCCCAAAACCTCCACGGAACACTATCCCACAGAAGAAATGCAAAAAGGCCCTAAATAAAAGTAAACAAATGTAACAGTTCCATTCTATAGGTGCTTATTCAGAAGCAAAACCTGCTGAATTATTATGTGTGAGTTGTGTGCAGAAAGCACAAGCAGCCTGAATCACCTTCATTTAGCAAGCTAAAAACAACCTACACAATAAAAAGAAACCCTGCAAGTATAAAAGAGGTTAGGTTGGTTCTTTGTGCAGGAGGAACCTATTTGTTTACATTAATTAAAACTTTGATTAATCCTACAAGCAAGTATATGTATGCTTTCAAAATTTTTCTGAAGCAGAAGAGCCAAAGGGTGGGTGGGCTCTACATGGGGGCTGAGGTAGCAGATGAGAAAAAGACTGGAAGGAGGTGAGCTGGCAGGATGAACTTGGTTAAGAGAGGAAGAGAGAAAGAGGCCAGAAAGCAGCCAAATATCGCATTACTGACCAATTTTGGGAATAAATCTATTCCAGAGTAATGGCTGGGCTAAAGCAGAAAGCAGGCAAATGAACTCACCTATTTGGATGGCATTCTCCCACCATCATGTGATTGCCACAGCCACACGTGCACTGCGGCCATTTTGAGGCCCTGCAAATGCACAGTGGGCCATTTCTGAGATGGTGGCTCCTGGGAGCAACATCCAGACAGGTTAGTCATGATCACTATAGCAGTAAAAAGCAATCAAAGAGTCCTTTTTCTCGCTATCATGATACTATAGAATACCATCCCAATATCCTGAGGTTATGTTGGGATTGCCACAAACACATCTAGCAATCCCAGCATAACCCTGGGATACTAGGAGGTTTTACACTAGAGGCGACCAAAATTCAGTGCACATTCAAACAAGTGCAGGAAAGGAACAACATTGCAAGTGTTCAAAAGAAATCCCTTGATGATATGAACTATCTGGATTGTAGTTTAAAGCCAGGCGGGAGGGTAGGCCGCGGCTTCCCCTCGCAAGAGAAGGGCGATCGCCCCTTCTCTTGCAAGGGGGAAGCCGGGGAAGCCAGCTGCTGGTCTCACGATGCCTGGCTCCGATGGAGCCAATCGCGGAGGCCGGTGGGCAGGCCCAGCTGTCAAACAGGGATGGAATGCGCTCTTCCTCTTTGAAAGCTGGGCATGCATTGGCAATCTGGCTCTTTTCCCTGCTGTTGCGGAAACGTTTGTTCCAAAACGGTTTCAGGGGAAAAGCCAAATGTAAAATCTAATTTTTCAGGTCTTACGTCTGGGTACGATTTCGGTGGTACACTTGTAACTGTAGACTGTAGATGGAATGAGGTGGGTCAAAATGGGGAGAGGCAAATAAGCAAGGAAATTCTTGATCAGAAAGGGTTAATGAGTCAGCAGTGTGATAACCCGGAATGATGACTGCATGTTTGGATACACAGGAATAACTCTGGAAACTCTTTTTTTCAGATTTTCTCATTATAGTGGTATAAGAAAGTAATGCCTGGAGACACCCTTGTTTGACTAAGCTACAGTAGAGGATGTCCAACTTGTAGGTGGGTAGACTCAATTATGACAACAATTAAAACCTTGCTGGAAGGCCCAAGAAAGATTGTAGGAAACAAGTCAGCCTGAAAGCAAGAGTTGGCTACTTCTAGATGGCATGAAGCAAGCAACAGTAGTTTTTAGCATTTAAAAAGTATGGCATTTTTAAGACCAAAAGGGTGACAAACCCCACCCTATAAAGCCCCCAGTTTCCTTGTGTAAAAGTAATGGCAACAGCTTCCAAAGAACACAGGATACTTCACAATGATTTCTGTTACAGGACTGAGCCAGTTTGGTCTAGTGGTTAAGGAGCCGGACTCTTATCTGGGAATATCGGGTTTGATTCCACACTCCTCCACGAAGCCAGCTAGATGATCTTGGATTAGTCACAGCTCTCTTCTGAGCTCTCACAGGCTCACCCACCTCACAGGGTGTTTGTTATGGGGAGAAGAACAGAAAGCTTTGTCAGCCGCTCTGAGTCCTCTTAAATGGGTGAGAAAAATGGGGTAGAAAAGCCAACTCCTCCTCCTCTTCTTCTTGCAACGCAATCCCATATTGTTAGTTCAACAGTACAGAAAGCACTAGGAGACCAACCACAAACAGGCAGAGAACAGAAACCACAGATGTTTGTGGAACAAAACAAGCACAATACAATGAGTGCCTTGCATTCAGTTTGTACTGCTTCCTGCTGAATACATGCAGACAGGGAAACCTTTCCATGGCTTTTATACAAGCCTTAAATCCATATACCGAGATGAATTCAAAAACTTCCATCTTATGATCATGTTAACGTCTTAATTTTTCTATTCCATTTCTATTTCCTATTTCTATTCCGTTCCATTTATCTTTCCTACTATTTATAGACCAAAATGGCCTTAAAACAAGGGTATAGCACTATAAGTGGGCAATCTTCACATTCATGTGTCAGAATTTCATCATCCCATTTATGGTGCCCCTGAGCAGCATGGCAGCATTTTTCTTTTGGTAGCTCCAAACCCTTCAAAAGACTTTGCCTCACCAGAACAGAAGAAGATTATACTTACAAATACTCCTAATAATGAGTTGAGCAGCAATATCTTTTTCCCAGAACAGGAATCTGACTCAGAAGGGTGCATTCCTGGCACAAATAACCACCCTGGTTAACAATCCCAGCTATGCAATTCCTGCACAGGGCAATTCTCTCCTCCTCCTGTCAAGAATCAAGTTAAGGACCAGAAATCTGATTATTGGTTGGGGCATATAAACCATGGGGTGTGGGAGAGGAAACAGAGGAAGGCATATGTGTCGAGAGGCTGTTCTCTGTTAGAACTGAAGCTTCTGAATCAGTAGCCAAGTACAGTGAGCCCTCTCCAGTGCCATGGGGAACAGATCAAACCGGGAGGAAGAAAGAACATGCAAAACATAGGGTAAGAATATCTTCTGTCCTTCATGCTCTTCCCCCTCGCACTTCCAATCACATTCAGATAACTAGAATCAAGAAACAACCTTCTTTGACTCATCTCTCTATGAGTAGGACAATTAAGCTCCAATACTGTGGTAGCCACAAGAGACCTCTTATGAAACAACCTTGCCATTATACCAAATTCGCACACACTATTCAAAGAGCTGCAGTGCACAAGGATTGCACTTTATGCATTGATACTTAATGCTCACAGTAGTGGAGGACTAGCAAACCAAGAAATGACTGACTACTACTAATCCTCAAGCAAATTTACATATATGTAAGGTTTACTTACTAATCTATGTGTTTAAGCTTGCAGCAAGAGGAGCTTTACAAAGCTGTTAAGCTGCCTCTTTTGAGAACATTTTTTTCTTCCCTCAGAGGTTCATATAAATGCAAAGTCCTTGATGCTTCCTTCCCAAATATGTGTTGGATGCTCGCATCAGGCTGGACTGGATCATGCATGAACCATAGCTAATGGATTGGCTTGAAACAACAGAAACAGAAATGCCTCCAGTGTCTCTAAACAAGCCTGGGCTGCCAACTCTTTTCACACAGCCTAATCTCCCTGCATACTTCTTCCCTTTCACATGTATACACTTCTGCAGGTTGAGCTACATCTCCTGGTAATTGTTTGTGATACTCTATTTGCCCTACTGTGAGCATATTGATAATCCTCTACATGTGGGTTATTTCTGTCGGCGATAATGTAGTTTTCCAGCACTGAACTCAGAATTATTGTAGGGAAAACTACATTATTACTCTGCTAGAGAGGCCATTGTAATTTGTGGTTATATCTTGAAAGTGTTTATTTGCCACCACTACATTCACAATGAAAGTCAATTTCTCCCATGCCTATTTGATGTTGTGATTTTAATAGCAACTTATGGCTATAAGCAACATGCTTGCAGGGAAACTGAATGCTAACTATTTTTGCTGCTATAGAGACTGTTCAGGCTATCTGTCTAAACCACAAGCATTTCCATGACTTACAAAAAAAAGGGGGGGTAGAGGGGAAGTGTTTTTCATTCATTCTGATATTCTTCCACACATATTCTTGGCTGAAGGTGTACTGATAGGCTATCCCAGCCAGACAAATTTAAAATGAATAATCCATGATACTGCTGCTCTGGGGAATAGAAGGTAGAATAACAAAAGTTGACAATATAGTATTGATTAAGCTTAAGAGGATGACTGAAAAGACATACCAATCATATCCATAAAAGAAATCGCTCTCCTTTCCACTGCTGCCATTAATGGGCACCAGGGGAAAGGTGTGTGTGTGTATGCCTGCAAAAATTCATAGTAGCTGTAAAAAAATATTTTTTATAAACAGAACAGGTGAACTGAACTGCCCAGCTTCAAGAAACTGATTTCAAAATCTTAAAATGTGTCTTCAGAAGATGTGGTTTAAATAACTTATTCCATGGGCTGGATACTAGTGCAAGGATTCCAGATTTGAACTCACCGTGCTGCAAACAGGCACGTATTGGGGCATTCTGTAGGTCAGGTGGCACCTTAGTGTGTGTTTTGCCTGACTAGAACCCGTATGGTTTGCCTATGGCATGGGACAGGTGTAGGTAACACCAGCTCTTTGTGTTTACAGAATTAGAGATCAGTCACTGCTTCTTCAATAATCTACAACCTTCTTCAGGCTGAGGACCACCTAACATCTTCCTGGAAGGGTTGCTGAAAAACCTTCTTTATAGGTATCATTTTCTTATCCCAAGTTCAAATGAGGTTTCCAACAGTTCTAAGTAAATATCTAGATTCGCCAAAACTGGCCCCTATCTAGTGTGATTACCATATGCCATTTGCACAGTGGAGATTAGGATAACTTGTATGCAGTACAACTCTGTAATAACCACTGCTTTATTACTCTATAACCTCTGTAGCACTCCAATTCATAAAACCATTATTTCTGCTGGTATTTGGCATTAGTAAATAGAGTTTGGCATTTAATCCACATTCATTTGCCCTTGCTAATTCCCTGAATTAAACAAGAATGTATTGGCTTTATTAAACTAGCAACAACTCAATTTATTTGGTGTGATTTAGTTGTATTTAAATGATTTACCTTCTTTATTTTTATGTGCAATGATGTACACTCATACAGAGACATTTGACAGAGACAAACTTTGTGTCACTTTGAACCAATTCAAGGAAATTAATCTGTCCAACTGCATATTGAATTATCAATGTCTTCTCTTAACCTTGAACAGTTTTTTTGAAAAAAAACACTGAACCAATTTTAGGAACTTATCCAGCCAAACAGCATCTCATCATAAAAAAGTAAGGCTGCAATACAAAATGGTTTTTCTCAAAAGAGGAAAAGAACTGTGACCTTGGGTAGTCTTCTTTAATTAGTCTCCCTGTTCCTCATTAGATGACTGGAAACAACTTTCTCTTTTTATGCTGACTGTGAAACATCCTTAGTAAGATGTCATACAGCTCCTAATGTAAGGGAACATCTCAGTGTTTCTGAAGTACAAAACATCACTACAGTTGGGGGGAAATGTTATAACTCCATATACAGTTTCACTATTATTATTTATTGTATTTTATGAATGCATACATGAGAGATATCCCAAGAATCACACTCCAGGTTCAGTATTATGAACCCCCTGGGTTGGTTTGCAGGGGTAGCTGAACAGAGGACATCTACTAGACGTTTATTTTTGTCTCTGCATGCACAGAACAGCAGAGTTCGATCAAGTAGCTTGTGATTACAAACAGTGACTCATCACTGTAAATTTACAAACCCAGATCATCCTGTAAACATGAGGATTTGTGGCTCTGCTTAGCTGAGATTCAAGGGGAAGCTATTTAAGGACTTTCATACACTAAGAGAAGCTTCACAACCATGCTGGTGTGGTGCCCAGCCTCAGTGGAGATGATACTGCAAGCTTGGGCACGCTGACAAATCAATAAAACCAGCTTTGATGGGCGTTGGATTACACACTGACTGCAACTGTTGGAAACCTCGCTGTGTTCTGTCTCTGAAATCCTTATTGTCTTTCTACTTATTATATCAGTTAATTAAAAGCAGGGATAGACAGTTTCCTATGTTTTAGTGCCACTGCACACATCTTAAAGCAGATAAAACATCATCCAGCATAGGAAGCCAGTAACTCTGCTTACATGACCCACATTGTGGCTATGCCAACCACTAGTGAGTCCCAAAGTGCCGCATCCACACCTGGCAAAAAATGCACAGTGTGGAAAAGGTGGATAGGGAAAAAAACACTTTCTTTGTCACATAACATTAGAACCAGAGGACACTCTATGAAGGGGATGGGCAGGAGACAAGGGGAAACATTTTTTACCCAGAGAGCCATCGGTCTCTGGAATTTACTGCCAGAAGAGGTGGTGACAGCAGCCAGTCTGAATGGCTTTAATAAAGGATTATACAAATTCATGGAGGACAGGTGTATCAGTAGCTACTAGAATGGATGCTTAGTACTGCCTCTGGTTTGGAGAAACAGCCAGGATGCCTCTCAAATTCTATTTTGGCCTCTGTTTTTATTGTATTTTCTTTTAGGTTAGTCAAATTTTAAAACATTTAAAGTAATATCAAAACCATTAACCACAAGCAACAAAAAGAGAAACAACCATCTGGTTATTCATGCAATTCTGTATTGCCTTGTTCATAAACCAATCAGCACCATTAAGTACAGGGAAGCCATAGCAGCAGCTGGAAATATTTCAAGCATACTCTTGTTAGCATTGCTTCGAGACGTTATGCAACAACAGACTGTATGAGAATCAGAGCAATTTAAAGGGTGTTCTCAGTTGCCACAACTCAGCATCACAACCCATGCTCAATAGTGTATTTCAAAGTAATTTAGCTACAAGCACAAAGAAAGATATAGTAGACACATGGAAAGGGAAATAATTCCAACTTATTATTTCCACCTAATAGACTTGAGTCCAACATGCAAATGATTTCTTTTTAACCTGCCTTAAAAACAACTAATCAGTTCCTTTTATTTTGCCACCTGTCCATACCTTCCAACTTAAATCTCTGTCTATCTCTCTCTCACACACCAAGAACTTCAGCACTGATTATTTTTGCAGTTCTAAAACAGTTATATTATCTATTCTAATGTTTTCCAAACATTTCTTGCATTTCTTTGATATCTAATGTGCTAGTGATTGGAACCATTGTTGTTGTTTTCCCCCCAGAGATTCTATGTTAAAATTTCTACTATTGCCTGGGGACCCCTTTTACTGAAATTTCTTTTTTTTACCTCTTCAATCATAGCAATTACTAATGGGATCAGGGCTTACTGTGGCCATATCCACACTTACCTGAATGGAATGATGTTCACAGATCATTCCAGGCTGGCTAATGTTTGAAACTGCCAGAGCCATTAATACATAGTGCAGAAACTTTCCCATTCCTACTCAACGAAGGAGGGCTTGAGTCCAAATGACAGATGCCCCATTCACCCCTAGCCGCAGTTGGTCAAGGGGATGGAACCTACACTGCATAAGGGCAGGATGTACAAGGTTGGGATGCAATACTCAGAAGCGTCCCATTTGCACTGTTGCCACACCATTGCTGATGGCACATGACACATTTGTCAACAGCAGGTATGCCTCAGGAATGAGCAGGAGGCCCTGGGGACTACTCCAGGCAAAATGTGGTGTGGATGATGCATTCCCAAGTTCTGCTTGGAACTATCTCAAAGCCAAGCAGGAAAAGACCCTGTGCCTGATCAAGAAAGAGTGCATGGAATAATAGTAGAATTCAGTTAAAGTGTTGACACAGTATTCATCTGCTGTAAATGTAAAATAAAAAGACCAATGATGTCTTAGGTACAATTAAACTGGAGGAACCTCCCTACAAGAAAAGACAGCAATGTTTGGGACTTCCTAATCTAGAATAGAGCTGAGTGATAGAGGACATGATAGATATAAAATTATTTACTGTGTGGATGGACGCAAAGACATTTTTCTCCCTTTCTCAAAATGCTAAAACCAGAGGTTATCCAATGAAGCTGAATCCTGTGTAAATAAGGACAGACAAAGGGACATATTTTTGCGCCCAACTCAGGGTTAAACTTTGGAATTCACTATGGTAAGATGTAATGTTGGGTACTATTTTGGATGGTTTTTTTAAAAAAGAAGGGCCAATTCATGAAAATCAAGGATATCAACGGCTATTAGCCCAGGTGGCAGGAGGAAGTAGTATGCCTCTGAAGCTCCCAAGGTACTAGATGGTCCGTGGGCCCAATCCAGTGGGATATTCTTGTGTTCTTATGTTATATAATGTGCATAATGTGATTCAAATTTTATTCAAATTTTCAAATCCCATATTATTTTCATCTGGCTATTTTCAACAATCTTTTCTAGATGATGCCTATCATTATTACTTTTAACAACTAATGAATCCTTAACCATTCTAACTGCATGACTGATCACTAATTTGTGTTAGGGGCTAGCTAATATGAAGCAAACAATTTTTCTAAAGAGAGATGAAGGCTGTTTCTTGCCACAATCTTCAGTTTTAACCAAGTACTCATTCACTTACACCCTTCAAGCAAAGAAATGAAATATGAAACTGCGAATGGTATCAGTGCATTTCCCTCCTAGGAAAGACTGAGAATATTTTAGAGCAGCCAGCAAAGAGATTGCTAGCTTTAATCTATTATTAATGTATTTCCTCACATCACCCCCATCTACTCATTTCAGGTGGAGGACATGAGGATTAAACAAGGATGCTATACGAGGAATGTATATGAATCTAGTCTCTTGCCTAGGGTGTTCATTGAAAAATTCTTGAGGATTTTTCATTCCAGTGTTTCCCATAAATAGGTTCCAGGGTGTCTGAGACTCCTTTCTCTGTCTGTCTCCTGGGATTGATTTCCTGCTAGAACAAAGGTCACTACAGGCTTTGCAGGCAAACTTTCTTGAAACATAGGCAACATCTGCATGGAGGGGAGAAGAGCACTTTCTCTTTATAACACTGGTCGTGGTCACACAAGTCTAAGACAGGATGGTCTATTCATTAATTCGGTCTGAGGTTGTACCAGTGCTAACCTAGATCGTTATAGGTCATCCTCAGGTCATCTCCGCTTTGGGCCACATTGGCCACACCTTTCTCCCAGATCAACCTGAGCCTCCTCTTGGCTCTCCACCCCCTTTTCCTGCATAAAATCTATCTCCTTTCTCATTGGATGTTGTTCTATTACTCGAGGGAGGTGAGGGTGTGTGTTTGCAGCTCTTTTTAAAGCATGCTTTCCCACCTCCATGCCCCCCTTCCTTTATGTGCTCTTCTTCTCCATGTAATTATTTTTTAAAATAATAATAATAAATTTAAGTAAAAATGCTAGATAGAGGAATCATACACATAAACTGAGAGAAGGGGAGGTGTCTCACAAACTCCACACGTACCAATAGGCCAAAGGAAAGACTGGACTGCACCCACCACAGTACAGTTCTGCCTCCTTTAGCCCGTCCCCCCTGTCAGCATTCCAATGGATCCTATTCTCCCATTAGATTTCTTTGTTGCTATTTACCCCAGTATCATAGCTGTGGATTCTTCCACAGATCCCCTATTATTTATCTATTCATAATATTTCTATCCCACCCCCCTTCATCCAAGGGTCCTACGGCAGGTTACAACAGTGAAAAGATACAATTTATAAGTTAAAACTTAATTAAAATACAACCCCTTGCTTTCAGCCTGAATTACCACACTTCAACCCTTAATGGTCTTTCATATGTGTGGTCAGCTAGGGCTTCTGCATCTTTAATAACTGTGCTGAAGAATGGTTTACAGCTACTGTAGGCTGTATTAACAAGTTGAGATTTCCTTTTTTCCACAATTCTTAAACGTGCAGGACTCTTGTCTTCTTTTGATCTGGCTATTCATATGCATATACTTTGACAAGATCATCCTGGAAGGGAGAGGGGGGAAAGGGGAAAGTAAGTGTGGTAACTCACATGCATTTATGTCTCATCTTCATGGCACAAAGTTCAATTTTCAGGTGCCTTCAAGGACAAGTTCCTACATATGTTTCCCTGAAGAAGCCCTCCAACTGCTCATTTTGAAGTGAAGAGCATCTCAAAATGTAAGTGGGATTTAGGGCTCTCAAGGCAATTTTAAAAGCTGTGGGTAACTGGGGGAGTGTGCTACAAGCACTCCCCACCATTTCATCAGTGGGAAATGCCCAAGGGGATGTATTAAGTTCCTTGCAAGCCAGCATGATCTGTTCATGTTCCTGGGAGGGAGTTCTACCTTGAACTTTACCAGGGGGAAACATGGCTTCTTGATTCCCCACCCACCACCCCCAATTGTGTGATTTTATAGATCAACTCTGGAAACTGGCTGAAAGATTTGGAGAGTGCGTATCATGCCACCTCGCCCACTCTCAATTTCAGTAAAAAAAAATCAATCAGTGTGGGAGGGAAAGAGAGAGATTCTGGAACACTACTTCTATTGTCTTTTTTAAATACTCCCTTGAATTCTACGTTCTCACGCATGTGACAGCAAATGTGGAGTGCTGTAAGCCACATGTTCCTACCAGTTATGGGGATTGTTAATAAGGATGGCTGGATGTTTATCTCAGGTAGTTTTGTGACACTTAGGAGCATCTCGTGGATCATGGCCGTGAAGCATAGCGAGAAATGGATATTTGAATTGGAATGGTCCTGGAATTTAGAATTGCTTTGAAGTTTTGTTTTTATTCTTGATGTGGTTTATTTTTGTTCCACAGTATGCAGCAGGGATGACTAAGTTACATGACTCCTCTTTAGATATCACATAACTTAGTCATTCCTTTTATGAGTCTTTAGATGTTACTGGACTTCTTTGGAGAACATTAATCAGGGATTGTGGAACTATATAGTTTATGATGCCAGGAAGCCAAGCTGAAATCCAGCAACATTTAAAGGTCTCACATGGACCACTTGGTGCAGTCACAAGGAGCTAAGCTCAACTTGGTGGGACCTTCAATAATATCTAGGAAGTACTTTGATACTGCTAATTCCTTCTTCCTTCCTTAATAGTCTAGTCTTTCTAGGTTAAGCAATCAAAGGTCTCAGTTTGCCTTGGTGCTAAGCAAAGAACTAGCAAAGAGGGTTCATATTACTATGATTTCATCACAATGAATAAAAGCTATTTGTGTATGCTCCTACTAGGGATGTGCACAGACTCAAATTCAACTAATATCAACATTTAAATTCGAATCAGATTTTCAAAAATCCAAATTTCTGAATTTGGATCGAATTTTCAAAAATCCAATACAGATTTTCAAATGATTTGACTGGATTTGACTTCATATGTCACATCCGAATATCAGGTCTATTTGCACATATAATAAGGGATGCAAACAGAATGCAAATGTGAAAAAACAGGATGCGAACAGATTCGAAAATTGGATACAAATGTTCCTGATATTTGTATCATTCGATTCAAATTGATTTTTGAAAATACAGATCTGGATAATCTGGATTCAAATCGTATTTTCAAAAATACAGATTTTTGAATTTTGATTTGAATCGAATATTCAAATATTTGATTCAAATCAAATTTGAATGCACAAAAATGCATTTGTGCACATCCCTAGCTCCTACTGACCATTTCAGGAAAAGAATATACTTTTCATGGATTCTGAGAGAATATAATTGTTCATTTTTTATGAACAACTGAATAAACAGAAAACAATTTCTGTGAATGTAATTACTGGACCTGATCAAGGGAAAACAATGAGAATTATGGCTATATACATTAATACAGAAAAAGTAGCTTCTACAATATCCAAATTTCATAGACATGCAAAAAGTCTGGCAGGTATAGCTCTCATTTTAAAAATGGAACATAATGGTGCAGAAAACCTACATGAGAATCTACAGCAAAATCTCATTTCCTGTGACCAGCAACAAATACTACTCCCAAAGAAAACATCATGTCCTGAACTCTGTTAACTTTCATCCTCTCGCTAGCCTAACCAACGAACCTTAGAATCAATGAGAAAAAGTACATATTGTACTAAAATAGCTGCTAGACAACTGCACATCTATATTCCCATAACGTAATTTCTTAGAATTAATGTAAGCTGAAGAATTTTCTTCCACCTTACAAATAAAAAAGAAAAACCCAGCTTAAGGAAGTCACAGCAATATAGAAAGATCTAAATCCAGTCTCCAAGCAATACAGCTAGATCATACAAAGGATACTTCTCAAGCTTTCTTGAAGCCGATCTTGCATTTCTAAGCCAGCATTTCACCCTGCTTGGGCATTCCTGTTTATTCTTCAAAATGATTCACGAGGACGGTCTCGGTCTTTCACCTTCACTACTGGTTGCCTTCCCATCCTGAAAAACTCCACTCCCTTATTTGTTCTGGTTTCTGTGTGGTGCCCAAAGAGTCTCTCTTGAACTGTTTAAACCCCTCAGCTCTCTGAGGCAATTCTTCATTCCTTCGACAGTTGTCAACTCTGACAAGTTCAAAGTAACCCAATCTTTAAAAGGGCAAAGGAAGGCAACATTCTGAAACCTAACACCATCAGAAGCCAACTGGTGTAGAAGGAGCCACGGCTGCTCCCAAGACCAAGCCAAGAACAACAATTAAAAAGAGAGCCTAGTCAGAAGTGACAAACTTCGACAGAGTTTATAAAACTCTGTCCCAAACTATAGATAGCTAAGTGAAGTCATGATGGAATTTTCTGTGGCCTGTGTTAGGCTGCCTTCAGACATCACTTATCTATTCCAACATTTTTCAATTTATCAGTATAAAGCACATTCAGCATCATGAAACATTGTCTAGATATTAGATTGATACTCCACATTTTAGCATTTGCCACAGCAGCAAAGTGATCTTACAGCTGTGACATTTTCTTTCCATGCATCCAGGCATTTTCTTTCCTCATATCACTCCATACAGGTGACCAATAGTATCATGTGAAGTATTTCAAGCTAATGACAGCTCACACTGAACTCTACAGATACAGCTACAATTACAGAACAATAGGATATTGCACTACAGTAGTAAAATTTACCAGAATAATAACCCAGAAAATTGGGTCTATATTCCAGAACTGAATCAGGAGCACCATGTCTGGAAAAACAGATACAGTGACAAAATAATTATGGGGGTTTGATCCTGTTTGAATGCAGCCTTAGGAGGTGTCCCCATGCATAAAATAGTCTGAGGCCGCCTTGGGAGCTTCTCCATGCAAAGCCCTAATACGGGCAACATGCAAAACGTGTCAAAAAAAAAAAAA
>MTQE01001134.1:70860639-70875704 GCA_014337955.1 Aspidoscelis marmoratus | reverse complement strand
AAAAAAAAAAAAACACTTAGCTGGTGTACTCATTCTGAAATAGGGGGGCTAGCACGTATTGGCCTGGGGTCATGCAGACACTCCTGGGTTATTTGGGGTGGAGCTTGGCAGCCGCAGTATTAGCAGGCAGGATTTCGCCTCTGCTCCTTGTTTCTGCCGTGCACGCTGCGATCAGCAGCCGCTTGGGTGTTTCTTTAAATAAACGGCTACATTTATTACACCCCCCTTCCCTGATAGCAAGCTATGCGTGGGTAATTTTGAGCCGGTTGCAAGTGGGGGGTGCCTGCTGTCATGCCCACTGTCATGCAGATGTGCACACCTCCGCTAACCTGTGGAGGTCAAGGAAAGCAATGATCTGCTTTTAGTTATGCTTTTAACTATATAACTTTTGGTTATGCTTTTAACTGTGGCGGCCAAGTAAAGGAATGATCTTAGTGTGTTGTGTTAGTGCAACTGAGGTGTTTGCCTGTCATCGCTGCAGTGGGCAGGACGGGTTATGGTGACATCAACACAGCTTCCTATCAGGAGAGAGGGTGGGTGGGGAGAAAAAGATGCTTGCATGGGGACAGGCACATACGATTTGAATACGTGTTGCCCCAAACCACATGTGGATGCTTTATTGCAAGTTACAGTGTGGATTTTTATGACATGTGTCACAAGCAAAGCAACTGGCTTGCATGGGGACGGGGCCTTAGTGAAGCTCATTGTGTGGTCTACTGTATTGTTCTGTCTAGCTTCTCAACACTTCCTCAGACTTTCTCTCTTTACAATGTTCTAAAATAAATGCCTTTTTAATCTAACCTGTTACCATCCAGATGTTGTTGGACTATAATTTCTATTGACTGTATTCATCGAGGCTGAAGGAGCTAGAAGCCAGGAAAATGAGACACCAGGTTTTGATGGTAACAGTTCAGAATCTGCCTGAGATTCTCTTCCCAAAGAACTTCTGTTTCGTACTCCATACTCATTTACGTGCAAGTTTTGTGCACGTGTCCTCAATTAGGAATATAAAAAACTGCAAACACAGAGATATATATGACAATATTTTGCTATTTTCCTGTTTGGGGCTTCATAAATAGCCTTGGTTGGCATGAACAAAGTATGCAATATGATCATAGGCTTCCCTGCTCGCTCTAAAACATAAAACCACACTTTGCCCTGGAGGTGATATGATTGCATTTCACTGCTGTATAGTGAGAAACATGTATGTGGCAATCTCCATGTTTTTGGGTAAAGCATACCAGATAAAAGGCTATACAAGAATTCAGGGCAGTTTTTCTTACCGTGGAGCAACAGCTGCAGATTTCTAACTACTACTATTAATCAACAAACATCAAAGAATTCTGAAGCCAAAGAGAGTTCTAAAAGTTTAAGGGAAAGAGAAAGGGTGAGCCCAGCTGTTGATTAGAGCCACTTTATAACATCAGGTGGGCCACAATTAGCTAAATGGTGAGCCAGTTTGGTCTAGTGGTTAAGGAGCTGGACTCTTATCTGGGAATACCCAGTTCGATTCTGCCCTTCCCCATGAAGCCCTGGGCTAGTCACAGCTCTCTTCTGAGCTCTCACAGCCCCACCTACCTCACAGGGTGTTCTGTTGTGGGGAGAACAGAAGCTTTGTCAGCCACTTTGTGTCCCCTTAAATGGGTGAGAAAAGCAGGGTAGGAAAGCCAACTCCTCCTCTTCTAAATCAACTTGGAAACTGAATTCCAACATTTTAAAAGGATTGTGAGATAATATGTGAATTACCTGAAAATTCTTAACATTTGTGATTGTGTAGATTATTTTTATATTTTATTTTTTTATATTGCAAGCAACAGCCTAGAGGCCTTTTTGCACTTACTTATAATTCAGTGTAGTGCAAGGCCTAGATGCCTACTGGGCCTCTCTCTTCCACATTCTGGTGCAGAACAGAGAAAACATGCTCAGCTGTTCCAAGCTTCATAGCCTGCTGTGAGGGCTCCAGTCTTATGTCCCCAGGGGAACACACTTTACTGAGGCAATTTGGTGCATCACTGAACTGGATTCCCCTGCTAAACTGGGACATGGAGACATGGCACTTTTCGATATAGTTCCTTGTTCTGTTCTAGCTGGCCCTGGACCACTACCATCAGAGCCCTCATAGCAGATTCCAAAGCTCACATGAGCTTTAGAGTGGTGCAGAGATTGTCCCAGAACAGGCAATCTAAGTGCAGAGGTCCAGGTCAGATAAGCGCAGATGACAGGTTTAACCCTTTTTGCTGTTGTTAGCTAAAGCCATCCTCTTCCTACTGAAATTTGTATTCACCATAGAGAAAAATGTTGTTGGCATCTCTATCAATTGCTGCCACCATGAGCAAAACAATGGGTGATCCTTCCTGCGAATAAGACTGATAGACAAAATGCATTAGCACATATCATGTGCCATCTTCCCTGGCCCTTATACATACAAAGATGATATTGACAGTAATAATAACAATGGTGATAGCACCATGCCAGAAAACCTGCACATTTAGGGGCTTTTAAGAAAGCAAATGCAGAGTTCACATCAGCAGATGAAAAAGCAATGGGCATCATACCATATTATCAAGTCCCTCTGATAGCCCCAGGCTGTGGAACAATTTCCCTTCAGTGCACTAAGCAGCATCACTGGATATACTTAGAACTATTTAGTACTGGCCGTTATCCCAGACCAGCAAATATACTAGGAGCCTGCCTTCTGCACACTGGTTCGGTCAAAGGGGCGCCCCTAGAGCCTCACTTAGACTGTATCAGCATATGGAAGAGAAGCTCCTAGTTTGCTTGGTGGTCCAGTATACTGGCCAGTGCAGAACTGCCCTAAGCATCTCTGAGGTGCCTCTAAGATGGCTTAGAGAAGATTTCAAGGTGGGATTATTCACACACCAGTCTGCCCCTCACCTCTCTCATGAACATTCTGTGCTAGAAAAGGTGAATTAGAGTTGGCTTGGGAAAATGAAGGCCACACGTTGCTCCTCTGAGGCATCTCTGAAATAACTCTGAGGCACCCTTTTGTTATGTCTGAACACAACCCTAGGCAGATGGTGAAGGTACACCTGTTCTCTGCAAACATTTGGCTAAAAAGGCAGTTGACGACCCATAGCTTTCCATGCACAGTTTGGAATTATTTGGGGGATTAAAGGATACATAAACAAATAACATCATATGGTTGTGGAGATGGTCTTGCTCTTACACTCTTATACCGTGTTGATCAAGAAGATTTAGGCAAGCTGGCAATGGAATTTGGTCCCTAAGCTAAATACAGACATTTGGAACAGCCAGGGAGAAGTTTTTAACCAGTCCTGGAAATTGCTTGACATCCAACATAATGTTTTTGAATGTAAACATTTAATATAATGTTTGGATAGGATATCTGCATGACAGCTAAATTGATAGATGCCACAAACCTAATTCTATGCCCCTTCTTTGAAAGGGTATCTGTGATCATCAAATTGTCAAGCTTCAAGCCCTTCTCTATATTTTTTGCTTCATGACTATATAATAAAAATAATTGCTTTCTTTCATAGATCCAGCAACTGCTTCCTGGAAGCAGTATATAATGAATAAAACTCTCTACTGTGAAGTGTCCTAGATCTCACCAAGCTTTGGCCCTATTATGTCACTGGGCTACAGCTTCCATCTCTAGGATCATTAGACATGTTGGGTGGGACTGCTGAGAGGTGTACCCAGCAACAATTGGAGATCAAGGATCAGTCGCTACCACTTTATCCCAATATGTGACATTTTACAAGTTGTGAAAGAGGGAAGAGAGACCAGACAAATAAGAAGCATACACATATACTCATGTCCTGACTACTGACAGATATTATTTACATGTAATCAAATTCTCCTTTGCATCAGCTAACTTTAAACACTGCCCTTCACCCTCATTTTATGTGAAAGCTGAATCACATCACCTTCATTAATTTTACAGCATCATTTGCAAGCTGCAAAGAAAAAGAAGAGTTGGCTTTTCTACCCCACTTTTCTCACCCATTTAAGGGGACTCAAAACAGCTGACAAAGCTTTCTGTTCTTCTCCCCACAACAGAACACACTGTGAGGTAGGTGAGGCTGTGAGAGATCAGAAGAGAGCTGTGACTAGCCCAGGGTCACCCAGCTGGTTTCATGGGGGAGGGCGGAATCAAACCCTGTATTCCCAGATAAGAATCCAGCTCCCTAACCACTAGACCAAACTGGCTCACTGATGATATGTGAAGAAAAAACAAACAGCACCAGAGAGACAGGCAAGATGCCTTTAAAGGGCATTTGTAAGGTTTTGCCTTTTCTTCTGCTTGAGAGTGCCCAGAAGCAATTGGTAGCCCACTCTGTGAGACAGGATGCTGGACTAAATGGGCAGTCAATCCAACAACTGGCAAAAGGCACTCTGTAGCCCAGTGCAACAGTCTATGCTTTACACACAAAAGGTCCCACCTCAATCCATAACACCCCCAGGAAGGAATAAAGACCCTTAATGGAAAAAGATCCTAGCTAGTCATCGTAAACAAGACTAAAAGGACCAGTGTCTGACTCAAGGAAAGACAGATTCTAGTGTTTCTTTGATCAACGTATCTCAAAATAGCTGCAGATGAGCTTCAGAAAAGTGTACTACAGAGGATTTGCTTCCCAGAAAGCCCTAATTATGTACTGAGGGGGGCGTATACATGCTACACACATACTTGTCAAGTACCAATTTAAACTAGACACAGCACTTCTGCCTCTTCTCCTGCCCCAACAAACAGATGCAGAAAGAAGTATGGAGAAAATCAAGTCTCTAACTAAAGCTATTGTGCTGTTAGGCCACAATGCCACAGGGCTAGCTAAATACAGGCTCATGGGAGGAAACAAAGATTTTCATCATTAACCTGCAGAAATTTTGTATTCACACAGATCATTGCATTGGCGATTAATGCAAGTGGGGATGCAGGGCAAAGCTATTGGTAGAAAGAGAGCTAGGAGTGGAGCTGCTACAGGCAGTATCCTTCTAGTTGTAGAATGCTAGGGGTAAGAAAAAAGGGATGGCTATTGCAGACCCCATAGTAGTTAGCTCTCTTTGGGCACCTGGGCTGACTGTACCACGGGCAGAATGCTGTACCAGGCAAGCCTTTGCTTTTTTACACAACATTAATTTTGCACAAATGCTACCTTTGTATTTGGTTTGCTTTAAGCTCTGGTCAGTGGACCCACGAGCTTGGTGGAATGCTGTAGCTGTTAACACAGAGTACGGATGAGACTGAATTAGAAAGGCCCTTAGGACTACGTTGGTTTCAACAGAAGTAAACGGAAGGTTTTTATCTAGGGCATGGAGACACAGCTTTCTCACTGTAACCAGGCAAATACTGTAAATAGATCAGCACAGCTGTTCTGCCTTGTCCACCCACTTGAGAGCACAGTCAGCCTGTTTCATCACAGGTGCAACCATCCTACAGTCCCAGCACATACCCACATTACAGCGAGCATCATTCATCCTACACCCCTCTGTGGGCTGCAAAAAAAAAATTGCAGCAAGGGGCCAAAAGGTTTGCTTCCAAAAGGTTTGCTGCTGGAATGCTGTGCTTCAGAAAAAGGCAGAAGAGACACTCAACTCATATTTTAAAATTGTTTACAAAATTTAACCACGAGCTTCTAGAGTTCATGCTTTCCACCCTTGATTACAGCCAGTGTATCGTGCAAAAACAATTACTCAGGGTGTACGGTTGCCTCTTTGTTCCACTTACTTTTTAACTCCCTGCTGCCCCCCTCTCCCCAGGCCTATTACTTCTGACATCTGCATGCCAGAGTGGGAACAATGCACTTCAAATGCAATGGAGTCTGAGACGGCTGTCCAGAAAGAATGCTCACCTGTGTATGAACCATAGCGTAGAATTAGGCAAGGTGTACAGTCTCAGGTGACCTTCTTCCACTCTCTCTTGTGGCACCATATACAAATCCTGCTTGGAATCCCCGAGTGCAGCTGCCCTTCTTGGAAAGGTGCAGGATTGAAAAGGAGAATATTCCTTCAGCCATACAGAAAGGCTTCAGCGCCACAGGACACTTCCATCTGCTTTAATCTGACAGCGCCTGCACACCATCCTGGTTGAGTGACAGTCAGTGAGGATTAAGGCCTGAGGCTGGAACACCAATCAATTCCATCCCTTTTACCTCCCCTTGCAGTTGCCCAGCAAGATGGGTGACTCCATCTCTGTAATCCCCTTCTGTTCCTTCTCTGCAAGGGAAGTCTGGCAGGTCACCAAGGGAGAGATTAGTGAGATAATCAAAGCTCCCCGCATTCAGACATTCCTACTCCTAGCGCTGGGTCTCTCCAGCACTATTCTCCCTAGGCAAGGAAGATGCTTCAGTCACCCAACGGTGACTTTGATGCACTGAAATCTGTATTCCTTACCACCCCATAAGTCCTTCTTACAAGCTGCAGCATCACCAGCTGGCCTCAGACAGAAATGCTCTGCTATCCTCTCTTGCTGCAAGGAAAATTACTCTATCAGCAAGGAGACTGCTTACAGCTGAAATTCAGTCTCTGTTTCTTCTCCTCTTGCAGTACATTTCACACAGAAATAAGACCACCTATATGTCTAGGGTTGCACAAAGGCAGAAGTATATGAACAAAGGAGTTCAGGCAAAAAGAATAGAAAATTGCACACTATAAAATGCCAAGTATTTAATTTTGTGGACTAGGCCTCTGAGCTGCAGTGGGTTAAAATGATATGCACATTAGTATGGATAGTGCCATGTATATAGGTTTGTATAAACAGTCAAAAATAAAATAAATGGAGACACAAATTTTCAGCCTCTCCGAGATTACTATTTAAAGAAATTGTGGTGAAAATAATGAACTCATGGAAATACATGAACAAAACAATATAAAAACCACAGGGACCTGAAGCATAATTTATAAAGACTATCTAAAATATAATAAACTAGCAATTTGCTTAATCCACCATGTCATATATTTTTATCAATCTTTATATAATTCCTATCAGTGTTTAGTTCTAACCTTTTCCTCGCCATCTCTTCCCATTTTGTCCTGTCCAGCTATATATACAGGTCTCAAAATTACATGCAAATAAAGAACTTTTCCCAAATAAATAGTACCCCATATTACTATGCTTATAATAATTAAACAGGAATGTCACTAGGAATGGACCCCAAATAAACCGTGATGGGCTCCACATACTATATAGACCAAAACCAAAACCACACAGAAGCACAGCAACCACTCAAGCATTTCCCAAAATCTTGGCTTCACCTCCTGATTGCATGGCAAAAAGCAAGTTTGGCCCACCAATAGTTAACACCCTTGCAATTGAGCCTTATATTTCAACCTTCCTTCCAACTGCAAACCAGATCCTGGGCAATTAGTAGCAAAAACGAAATGCATCCAGAAGTATGATTCTGGAGATGATTTTAAACAAATAGCTCCAAATATAAGCATTGATCCACTCAGGGTGAGCTTGACTTCTAGTCACAGAAACATCTGTGTAGTTTTTCAGGGCAATGGTACCACAATGGTATTTCACTTCCTTCTTGTAAGATTTCTTTCCCCCTTCAGCTTCCCAGAAACTTCCAAACAGGGAAATGCTAGATCTTTACAAAATTTGCCCAAAACATGGGCCAGGAGACACAGAAAGGGTCCTTTGGCATCACACCAATATCAGCTTCCAGGATCTTAATGTGAGTAGACTCTATTCTTTTGTTGTTGTTGTTTTATGTACACATTGAACTCCCAGAAGGCTTGTGTAGCAACATGTCACTATGATAGAAAAAAGGAAAGTGCAGGATATCCTGCCCTATTACAAACTTGGATTTTTATAGCAATAGGCCAGCAATGCCTCAACACAATGTTGTCATGATCTCACCATGTTATCAGCATTTTAACATATTTGGAGGCAGCCTCTGTGTAGTCTGCAGCACTGGGATTTCTTTGTCTCCTATGCTTTCTGCACAATCAGAAAAGGTCTCCTTTTATGTAATTATATTTACACCCATCTAACTTCACACTGGAGTGAAGGCTGTATCATTTTTGCAGAAAATAAGAGATGGAGTTCTTTTCCACTTCTGATTAAGGAAATGACAAAATCTGAATAGCAGAGAAAGGAATTGACAATCACCTACCAGCTATTTCTCTCCTACTGGGCCTTCCACGCTTGCAATTAATTTCAGGTCAAAGCACTTGGAAACTAGAATCTCAGATTTTATCAGTCCAGGACATTCTAAGTAGAAGTAAAGAGTGGACAAGACTCACAGGCTAAGGAGTCTTCGTGCCATCTGCTAAACTGCCAAGTTTCAGAAGAACAGCTTCCATTAGAAGCCTGAAACCAGTAGAAACAATGGTGGTGCTTAAATGCTGCCCGTTCCTCAGCCAATCTGCACTGGTAAAGTAGAGGCAGTTGTCAAGCAAAGAAAAACAGATTGAAATATAATACTAACTGCATTTGCAGATTCAGGTTCTTTTTAAACTCCATTAGGTGCAGTTGACAAGAACTGTCCCTTTGTGAAATATCTAGTGATCTTTCAAACCAGATCTGGGGCAAGAAACCATATTTTTTTCTGTTGCTGAACCCTTTGGCCATTTCCACATGGAACAACTAATCCTGCAGCATCCTAGGCTGAAACATGTGACTTGGCCCTCAGTGGGCCAGGCTGTCAGCAGGCAGCCCATTATAGCCCAACTTATGTTATCACTGGCCAAGGCTGTTTTGCTCTGGCCTTGGGGAAAAAATGACCTCTTGTGGCCAAGTTGCCACAACTGCTTGGGATGGTGGTGAGGCTATCAAGCAAAGTGGGTCACCACTCACCAATTTAAGCTGCTTCTTCAAAGCCACCCAGGATGGGAGGCAGCAGCCTCTCTCCTCAAGCAGCTTTGCTGGCCAGCTCTGAATATAACAAAGCTTCACCCGAAGGGCCAATAGACTTCATTTCGAGTATGAAGGCAGGCCTATGAAGGCAGGCCCATTCACCTTTGTGCCTAAAGCTTGAGCCTCCACTGTTCGAGTGAATAGCAAAGGTGATAAATATCTTTGGCACATTCCTACAAAAGAGCAAAGATAAACAGGAAATTATCTTCACAGGTGCTCTCTCTGTTGTAATCCTGCAACATCAAGTAGGTTACAGTTTCAGCAACCCTGGTTTACAATGCCACTTCTCCACTACATGGGTCTGAAGTGGGACTGGCAGATGCAAAAAGGAAAAAAAAACATATTGCCTTTTAATTGTTGTGCATAACACAGATTCATAGGAGGTATAACTTGTAAGCTATATGAAAGAGCAGTCCATATAATATGACCACTTGTTTTAGTAGCTACCTAGCTGCCTGCTAAAAGCAAATTTACAGAATACAGGTGTAGAAATATTTTCACTTATGGTTCCTTGCAACACTGGGAGAAGTGTAGTCAGTTGCAATTAATTCTACTGTTAATGCATTATACCCCAAAATAAGAAAGGCCCTTTCTGTACTGGGCCTTATTCCAAATTATTTACTGGAGTAGGGTCCTGCTATAGTCTGAAATATAATATTGTATTCTGAAATATAATATAAGGCCCAGAGCAGAAAAGATGTTCCAGATGTCCTGTGCCCTTATTTAATTATACTATTTGTATCTCACTCTTTACCTGAGAGTCCTAGGGCAGGTTACATCAGTAAAATATAAGATAATTAAAACATACGGAAAATACAACCCTCCATTCCCCATCTCACTCTGGCAGAACTTCTGCTGAGGTAACCACTGAAAAAGGATTATCCTGACAGAATTTTCTTATAATATAAGCTGCACCTGCTATTGAAGGCAACCAAGATTAATTTCCCTTAAATTAAAAAAAAAATCTCAGAACAATTTAGCTTTTTTTCTTTTAGCTACCAGTAGAGGGAGATCTATTTTAACAAAACTGAACAATGTATTGGGCTGGCTGAAACACAAGATTAGTCAAAAAGCACAGACAAAACTACTTTGACAGGGCAGGCAACTGGGATTTGGTTACTTCAAATTCTTGCTGAGAATAATAGATGAATTAAATAATATTTTTTTCTCTCATCTATCAGCCTAAAATGCTCCCAGAGTAGCCTATGTAATGCCAGTAATGAAGCAGACTTATAATCTAAATAACTGCACACCTCAAAAGGAAAATAGATATGGAGGAAGAAAACAGAAAAACTGTTATGATCAGTAACAGAAATCAAACAAAGATGATTACCTGTCATGTTTCATGCAATAGAAAAGCAGTAAAACAATGCAAAAAATCATTTCTCTGTTTCTGTTTGTACTTATCATATCTTAAATATAAATTGGTTCAGATAGCAGAGAACTCTGCATGAGCACTAATAACAAACAGCATTAGCATTCAACATGAAATCATATATATAATGACCAGTTACTCTGTATACTATTAAACTTCTGACACTGGTCCCATCTGCACTTGGCACTGAAACACCACTACCACCCACCCACCCCGAAAAAAAAAGAAAAAAAAAGATTAGTTTGCATTCACCACCAATTTCCCAATCCAAATGCAATTTGATTAGTCCACAATATGGACTGGGAATTACTTTTTCCATAAATGGGGCAAGGTGCATTTTTTATTCTATTTCTTCCCAAAGTCAGATGTGCAAGAAAAAACGGCCCGGCCTGGTCTTGCACCAATGGCAGTGGCCCGGGGCGGGGCTCCAGAGCTGTCCGGCAGGGAGAGTGCAAATGCTTTCCCTGCTGGACAGCTCTGGGATGGCTGAGGAAGGCTTGGGCTGGGAGTGGAGCACAATTTCATGCTCCACACTCTGGCTGCAATTAGGCCAGCCCTGGGACAGGACAGGATGGTTCTGGACAGAACCGCCAGGCCCAAAGAATGAATGCTCTGTCCCAGGGTTGTCCTAATTATATACCAGAGGTCTAAGCGTGAATAGGTCTTTTCACTCAGCTGGGATACGAGATCATCCTACCTGTGCTTATTGGGGTCAATTTAGCAGTACTTGAGGGTCATAATTTGACTGGCTCTGTCTTACAAGGTCAGTTTATTCTGCAGATTTTCCACGTATCCTTCATTTGATTCTCACCTGGCAGATTTAAGAGTGGAGTACAGTACTGTGATCATACTTGCAAATGCAGATGGATTGGCGCCCCAGATGCAAAAGCAAGCCAGCACAGTCAGTTGCTGCAAGGAAGCAATTGTACTGTGATGTTCCTTTGAGCAATGGGAAGTGAATTTACCTATTTCCACCCACAAGAGCACTTTTATAAAGGGCTTTTAACTGAAATAGTGCACTTTTTCTATTTTAGTATAGAAAGCAAAGCTGATACTTGTTTAGTAACTGCATGTGTGGTTTCAGTATTGATTTTCAATTGTCAGAGCAGAAAACATTTTAATCATACTTGCTTGTACAGGATTTAAAGCTCTAACTCAAAATGTATTATACTCAAAGTAGACAGTAAATCTTAGGGAACATCAATCCAGTATCCTGTCTTCTTAGGCCAGAAGTTATCATATTGTCATGAAGCTTTATAATGTTTTTATTGCTTTTTACTGAACTTTGAAATGGTCATATGACTGAACAAATAAAATTATTATTATTATATTGTCATGAAGACAAAGTTACAAATCAGAGGGGAAAGTGAGGTCTTTTTACAGTCAAAGGATCACAAAATACTTCAGAGCTGGAAACCTTGTGGCCCCCATCCCATGACCCATGAAGGAACCTGTGGCTGATTCCAGACTGGCCAGTATACCAGACAAGTAAGATTTCTAGGAGACACTCTTCTGCATGCTGGCACAATCTAGGAGAGACCAAAAGTTCCCATAGCTTATTTGAAAGAAAAAGAGCCTGTACAGTACTTGGTTATTTCCAATATTCAGATAGTAGATGTTTGGATACTTAGCTTACACCCACCAGTAGGGAATGGGTAAGAAATGCTTTTTCACCACATACCTTTGCTCACATTGAATTTTCTAAAGCAATTTGGTGACCCAAAAAGTATGCTGCCAAAAGATTAGGATGAATTGCTTCAAGGACACATTTAAGGTGCCTCTGGTTAGCAAAAGAAGATTGCAAAGGTCTTTAGATCCTGCAGTTGTCTCTTGCTGCCCCTATCAGATGGCAGGATGCAATCCCAGTTTCCTATCTCCCATCTGTTCCTGGTTGAAATACCCAGATGTCAGTCAACTACCCTTTTCATTTTTCCCACACTTGGCTTGCATCCAGGTATTTTGACCAGGAACAGTAACATGAAAAGAGATAAGAAATTAGTATTATGGAAAACGCAGCTTCAATGCTGGATCTTCCATGATACCAAGTTTTGGATTTGCAATCAATTAACCCAGGAGTATATTGGGACTGCCACAGATGTCTGACATTCCCAATATAGACCTCAGAGAATTGTGGTTTTTTTACGAATGTCTGGAGACATCCTTATAATATGTAGCACAATGGCAACAGGGTGTGCTATGGGCAAGGATCACTCTCTAAGCCCTGACTTGCCTGACCTTCTCAGTGTGCTGAAGGGGAAGGAGGAAGCCATCAGGGGTAAAGTATTTTAACCAAAAGTCTAGAAACAGCAGAGAATGAAGTTTTGAACTTCAATTCTGAAAAAAAAACTGGGAGCAAAAAGCTGAAAACTCATACTTTGGAGAAGGAAATTGGTATTACCTGATTAAAGCTCAGGCTGGACAGGATGATACGGGCAGCCAACTGATCAAGGTTCAGACTCAAAGAAAGAAGCCTAGAGGAAAGAATGAGGCACAGAAAGGAAAAGAGAACATCGCATGGAATGGTTAAGGTGGCATCAGTGTGTTCTCAGAGAATATGTGGTTCAAAGGCACATACAGGGAAGGACAGTAGGAAACATTTCCATTTGATCTCTGTGTGGATGTAGCCTTAATTTAGTGGACTGAAGGATAATTCAGATGGCCACAGAGTCAGAGCAGAGTTGGTCAGACTACAACTTTGAGGAGACTGATCTACTCTATTTGTAGTTCAGCAAGGTTAATATCCTGCCATGTTAATCTTTACAGGTTAATCTGAAGAGAATCTACATGTGTCTCAAAAAAAGGGATTCAAATGCAGCTAGTGTTCTCATTCCATCTCTAATTCACATTAATGAACTTTGCAAACACATTTGGGACCTTTAATATCAGTTATCGGTGGGATGTGAATACTAACATGTGGCAGCTACTGTATCATCTCTATGCCACTTTTGAACAGCTTTCTTTTCACTGTGTGTTGATGCATCCTCAGTGGGAAGAACAGGAGATTAGAAGCCGAAAAACTCAATGCAGAAAGTTCCAAAATGCAAGAGATACTTCTGGCTACCAATGTGCTAATATTATTATTACATACAGAACTGACTAACGTGAGAAAAGGCAACTCTGTATCCATGATTTTTAACTGTAGCGTTTAACAATTCACAAAACTCCTGGAAGTTACTAGCCATCTGGCAACATGCAGAGTCATTGTTTAGGAGCAGTCATAATTATTTAGCACGGATATCAGTACTAACATTCAAAGCATTATTTATATATTCAGAGTCCCTGCTGGAATGCTTACTGATTTAAAAAGACTTTCGATCAGACCAAACCTTCCTTCTGTCCCTCCCTCGCTCCCTTAACTCATCTTTGCCTTTGCATCTATTAATTGAACTTTAAGGGCTCTTCTTTATAAATAAAGCTGCATTATGTATTCATATCCTTCAAATATACTTAACCTGTATAGCACAAATTATTAGTGGCTCTTGTTATTTCATTGGTTCTATTTGTCTTAAATTTTTATTTTCATATTTTAATTTACCTATATCACTACTGGTTCAGGTTATTTCCCCTCCATCATCTTCTAAATCCATTATTTGCTCGCTTTTCTACATTTGAGTATTTTTCATATACCAGTGTGAAAGTGGCAGACTTGTAATAACTGCATGAAAGCATGTTTAATGCAAGATTTCAGCTTAAAAAAAAACAGCTTTTGACCTTCACTTCCTAAGCACATTTGAAAATGGTGTCCCCTAACATATAATTTGTTCTGCAGTATTAAACTTGAGCATAAGGTTGCCAAACATTCTGTGAAAGGTATGTAGCAAGTCCCACTTGGGGGAAAAAAGGTAGCACCAGATCCTTCACTGCTGCAGATTTCCTAATAATTAAAAAAAAAAAACTCGCTACAAGTTTCCAAAGTTTGGTAGGTCAATCAAGATCATAGCACACCGTACAGTGAACAGGAAGCCTATTCCTTCAAACACAGCAGAGAAATCAAACTTCACATGTGACTAATTTAAACCTTGCTTGCTGCAGAGATGTATGGCTGTGTGTGTGTGCTTTAGAAATCTGTTTTGATGCATGGATGTGCGAAAATGTGAACAAATGAGTTTTAAGAAAGCAGTGTGAATGTGTGTGCAGGGATATGCAAGTATAATCACTCACTGACATGTTTTGCACATTGCTAGCAAAGTCAGAGGTAGTTAGTCTCCAATTGTTTAAGTGCTCTTGAAGCATAACACCCAGCAGTCCTAGTCACCATAGCCAAAAGCGATGTCTGGATGCTAGCCACCTCTCAGCTGAACCATATTGTTGCTGAAATCAGAAGAGTGGTGAAATCAGAAAATATCCAGTTATACTGCCTCAGCATAGTATCTGTCAGTCTCTAGTTTGCACACACACTTACCCACTCAGACAAATTAAAGGGATGTTTAAACAAACAGGGCCTTGAATTTTTAAAAGAAGATTCCGTAACCCCACTCCCACAGGGCATGGAAAAATATGATGCAGTGCAGGTTAATGTTACAGAGTTATTAGTTTCCTTGAATAAACTAGGATTGCACACACACACCAGTGACCTGAGAATGCCTTTTAGCAACAAAACATAGCTGTATTTTATAATATCTCTGACATAATTATTAATTGGGAGTATTTATATTCTTTTATGTTTTCTTAAAAATGATATTGCCTAGGACATGTGTTAGCAATTTCACAGCGAGGCTTTCAAAACTGAATGCTGCTGTATCCATTCTTAGACTGTGCCTATTTTTAGACAGATATCTGGCCCAACTTACTAATACCCTGTCCCCATGCAATTGAAAGTCTGCTGGAACGCTTCTTTTGCCTCTG
>MTQE01001134.1:70787152-70859669 GCA_014337955.1 Aspidoscelis marmoratus | reverse complement strand
TGCGGTGACGGCGGCAGTGGGCGCGGGCCGTGGTGGCGGGTGGGGCGCGCAGCGGCGGCGGCGGCGGGTGGCCGTGGGCCATATTAAAACGCCCCGCGGGCCGCATCTTTGACATGCCTGGTTTAGATCGTGGCTACCATGGGGACGCTTATTCCGGAAGTGGAGGGGACTTTTAAAGTCAGCTATAACAGAGTGACAGCAGAGGAAGCCGAGAGGGGCTAATAAGTCTTTTGGGGACAGGGCCATAATGTCTTAGACAACTTTTTCAGTACAGATTTTATTTATTTTCTGCTTCACACTTTTTTGTGAGGTTTCCTTCCAGCCTTTGCTTGCTCAAAGGCTGAGATATTATGCCTCTGTTATCAAATTCCAGGTTGAGGCACTCCAAAAGGGGCATTAAGTGGTAACTACAGTACAAGAGTTAAAATTGTGGGTGGTACACACTGGAGCTGGCAGAACTCCTCCACTTCCTGGTCCATTCAGTTTCTGCTTTGCTCACCATCATTCCTAGGATGGTCCCCTCTCTCACCTTGCCCCCCCCCCCGCAATTCATTATTGTTCCAATCGCACACTGGCAGACTCTTGTCATTTAAATATATATATAAATCAGGTTTATGCCAAATTGATAAAGCAATAGATTTTTTTTTCATTTGTTCTCAAGTGGGTGGGTGGGTGGAGGTGGCGGAATCCATGCCCAAGAGTGCTTCTGGGCAAAAGGCAATGCTGGACCTATCCTCCTGGGTTCATCACTCATTACAAAAATTAGCCCATTTCCAGTGCTACTTCTGGCTCATTATATCATGGACCTGGACAGAAAGTTTGATACTGGAAAACTTTTGTTTCCCAATGTTAAAATTTGCATGCAATGAAACACACGGCTAGTGCAGATAGCCCTGTACTCCGCTCCTAGACCCAAATAAACACTCTAGCCCATGTTTCCACACCCATGCAGATCTTGCTTCTGATTCTTGACAGTGTGATGCTCCTGAAACTTGCCTTCTAAAGGTGCATGCAAGCATCAGTTATTTATTCAGCTGTATTTGAATATTCCAGAATAAAGTATGGATATTCTGGAGTGTTCATGCTTATTCCAGAATATCTAAATATAGCAGAATAAGCAACTGACATCTGGTTGCATCCTTTGTAACTGCCTAATTTGCTTATGCAGCTGGGTGGGCTCTTACCATAACCATAAGAACAAGCTAGATGGGCAGCTGAAAAATCCAGTGTGACTTTTCCTTAGATTCTTACAGCTGTATGCATTATGCATTAGGGTGCATCTTCTTTGTGGAGTGTCGCTATGTGCCAAATGGTGACTGAAATAAGAGATGAAAAATGCTCTGCCTTTGCTCCTAGTGTTCTATTGCCTCATCAAGAAACAAAAGAATCAAGATCACATTTCTTTCTGTAGCATGATTAACAAAGACATTCATTTCAAGCATTTGGGATGCAATTGTGGCTTGTCATGATCCATCTGCACCTCGCCTCCTGATCCTTTTATTTTTATTGTATAAGTCAGGTTGCCAGGAGGCTGTTGTGCTGTTGAATGGTATCAATGCGGAACAGGATCCTGTCACCCAAAACCATTCATGCCCTTTCAAACAAACAAACAAACAAAAAATGCTCTGCTGGCACTTAAGCCATGGGTGGGCATAGGAGCTCCCAGAGCCCTAGCCAAGAAATTATTTCCTTCTTGCTTTTCACAGACTGACAAGATTTTACTTATATGAATATACATGGAGTAAATATAGTTTCCTTTAAAAAAAAATCTATTTTGAGCTAACTTCTAAAATATCCTGACTGAGCTCACAGCTGTTCCAAATGGCAAAATTGAAGACTTAAAGTATCTATCTCACACGTAAACTGTCTAAATCTCAGATACTGAAAGAAAAACTTTTAGTTACCTCTGAATTTATTTCTCAGTTATAAAGTAAAGCCTGGAGCAACTGAAGTCAGCTCAGTCTTTTCTACACTAATAAAAAAGACTGCTTTGTGCACAGGAGCCTCTAACTTACCAAAACAATGATTTTTTTTCAGACCCTTCCTGCCTTAGATTGCTGAATCAAATTCATGTTTTTACAAGCATCTGGAATCTGCTATGTATAGACGCATCTAATCATGTAAATCTGGCAACAGAGACACTTGGATGGGACCCCTGCCTGTCTGAATCTTAATAAATTTTGACTGTTGCTCTCCAGTCATTACATGCGTATAATACAAGTCATTACAAGTCATATAATATCTTGCATGCACACAACATATCCAAGGGCTTCCACACTCGCCAACATGGCTATGCCAAAAAAAACCCAACCTTCAGTGATTATATATGTTGGCCAAATGTCTCAGCTAGAGTAGGAAGGTGCAGATTAGTACTACCTTATACAAGGAGGGGAAGAGGAAGCAAGTGGAAGATGCACATTGGCTTGGTGAAGAACTGCTGCAGATGGAGCTGGATCTACACTTACATGTCCCTGTGTCCAGAGGAAGGGTCCATTTTCATACCACAACATGCCAACCAGATAACATGATGCTTGCCTTAAGTGTCTGGGGACAAGAGTTCAACATCACATTCTCTGAAGGAATGCCTCACACACCGATTCCTTGGGTGCCCACCTGTGCTGATACGGATACAACAAAGCACCCAATAATGTGGTAGGCTGGATGCTTCTGCAGAGATGTCTATCCTCAGGTACCTCCCAAGCCATGCCTGGAAATCTAGCCTAAAGCACAGTCCAGAGCACAGGTGTTCAATGGACGCCTCCCCCTCCTCCTGTCCCCCTACATAAGCTGGAACTTGAATCCATGTGAGAAAAACCTAACTATAAACTGTCCTAGCAACATCTAATTAAATGTTAAAAGGTCAGCTCTTCCATGAAGGTTACATCAAGGAAAAATTAAAGCAATTAACAATCCAAGACCAAATAGCCAAATTCCTATCACCTCAGCTTTAGATTAAAAGGTCTTTTCAGATCTGAAAATGTAAAATTCCTCAGTTCCATTCCCAACATAATCTTAAAATGCAAACATCTCCAGCAGAGTGTTCCATGAAGACCTGGACATGCTTGAGAAATAGTTTCTAAAAACCAAGATCAGATATGTTCCTTGGAGCTCCCAATGCAGGCATCAACTACAACATAGGCTTCTGATGCTAGATACTGCTGGCATCTAAGATATAACATCACAAATGTCAGAGAAGGGTAAAAAGTTCACTTGCTATTAGTTATTAAAGAGAAAGTCCACATGGCCATGAGCCAGCAGGAACTGCATGTAACATAAACAAGTGAAAGCTAGGAAACCGCCTCAGACATTAAGGCTACTATTCTGACCAGACGACCTGCCTACTGCATCAACAATCAACAAAGATCATAACAATTTTCTTGTCTCTCTATCAGGCAACTGGCTTTCAAACTTTAAAACCATCTTAAAACTGCAACTCTTGCTTATTTTTAATCATCTTGGATGAATAAATGAACTGGCACTCCTGATGCCTTTCCAAATTCAGATTCATTTGGGCAGAAGCATTCTCTGTATAGTCCCAGGATATGGAGACAATATCCTGCAATATCCTTGTTATGGGAAATCTGGCAGGGTCTCCTATAACAGTGATCGCTGACTTCTGTATGCTGGCTCCTTTCATGATTGTTCCTTTTGCAAATGCCCCGATGTCAGTCAAGCAAGCCAAAAACAAAAAACACCCACACACTACAGAGGTAGACAGGCACTTGGCTGACATCCACTTATTTGCAAGAAGAGCAATTACAAAAGAAGCCCACAGAGGTTAGAGTTCATTATTGCCTCCTGTGTCTGGTGGGGGTGGTGAAAGCCAATTGCAAGATCTCCTTTAGTTCCCACAGTTGTCTGGAGGCACCCCAAAATAGTTTGGAGAACATAGTGTAGCAGGTTTCCTGGGCCCTTTCAACTGCCCAATGCAGACATGTACCTAAGTTTTTATCTACCTTCAGTCAACCTCCAGAGTGAATAGAAGACAAGCCATTTTCCTTCCAAGTTATCTAAATCCAAAAAATCCACTTTCAGGTTAGAGAAGGCAAAATGCTGATGCATTCTCGCTTAAGCTACTATCTGCATGAGTGCTTGCTATGCCCCAATGGACATTCCCAGGGGAGAGCACCCAAGTTCACCAACCCTTGATCAGCCCCTGAGACTTTGCAACCAACTTGGGGTTTGGTGTAAAATTAAGCATTTCTCCTAAAAATACTCTGAGGCTGAATCCCCAAAAGACTTATTAGCCCCTCTCGGATTCCTCTGCAGTCACTCTGTTATAGCTGACTTTAAAAGTCCCCTCCACTTCCAGAATAAGCGTCCCCCTGGCAGCCGCGATCTAAACGGACTTTCCGTCCCCGTGGTAGCAGTTTTCTCTTTCCAGGCATTCCCCCCCCCGCCCCCTCTCTTGTTAAAAGGAAACATAGCCAGATCTCCGTCTCTTGAAACTGCCCCCCCCCCCAGCAAAGCAGATGAGCGCTCATTCTGTCAATTTCATTCACTTTCAGCAGTTACTTTCACTTTGTTCTCTGTTAGAAAAGGATTTTCTGCCCCGGTAAAGTCAGCGGCTGGAGGATCGGGAGCGCGATCCTTCGCTCATTCTCTTTTAAGGCTTCACTTGAAAACAATGTTGCCATTCTGAGCAATTCTGGCTCTTTTTACAAAGGAAAGGAAGCAAACCTGCTGCATTTCTCAGATGTGTGAATGCTTTTTGGCTGTGTGTGCAAGCAAGCAATCCCCGCCCCTTTTGCCACGGAGCGTCCTCAAGGCAGATATAGCGAGCAAAACCCGCGAATCGCCGAAAGAGCGCTGAAACTCTTCTTTAAAGTGCACGTATTTTATCGCGGGTGTCTCACTTTGCTAAGCTCCCTAAGCGCCTTGTAAAGCCCGGAATGGGGACGCTCAGAGGCAAAAGGAGTGTCCTGGCACACTTTAAATTCCATGGGGACAGGGCTTGAGTTCACTTGTGGACACTGGATCACTTCCTCCACTGCCCCTATACAGATGCACAGAGGGGGAAGGAGCAAACTCTCACTACTGAGGGTGGTGGGACAGCCAAGTAAACGGGTGAGCACCCGGGAGAGGGCCTTCTCAACAATGGCCCCCAGGCTATGGAATAGTCTCCCCCTTGAGGTGTGTCAGGCTCCTTCTCTGTATATGTTTAGGGAGGCAGTAAAGATGCACCTCTTTGCCCTGGCTTTCAGCTAAATATGATTACACTTTCCCCCCACTTTTAGGTAGTACTGTTTTTTAATATATATTTGTTTTGTTTTAACATGTTGGTTTTTAAATGTTGTAGATATTACTGTTTTAAGATACCCGTATATTCCAGTGTATACGACGACTGGGCATATAAGACGACCCCAAATTTTCCAGTTAAAATATAGTTTGGTATATACTTGCTGTATAAGAAGACAACACCCGACTTTTGAGAAGATTTTCCCGGGTTAAAAAGTAGTCTTGTACGCCAGAATATACTGTATATTGTTTTGTGTAATGTACTGAATTTTGTTACCAGCCCTGAGACCTATGGGTATAGCGTGATACAAAAACAAATAAATAAATATGACTCTTGCTTGGATCTTTCCTATAGAGGTCCAAAAAAGAGACTGAATTCCAGCCATGTTTCTAGTCCTCTGCAGTGGTTCCAGGAGGAATCATTGCTGCTGTGAGTGGAGGTTGACTCACAATGGCAAACAGAAGCTCCTGCATATGCCATCCCCATAAGTAACATTTTGACTGTTCCTCTGGATGCATACTAGGTGCAGCTCTGCTCTAATAGAGGTTTGTTTGAAATCTTCTGTTCCTAGAAGACTGATAGGATCTTTTAGATAAGAAGATCTGGATCTGAAAACACAAAGAAACCAGATTTTGCACTAGCTTTGAGCTATAGGGAAGAGAATGTATGCATGTATGACAGTGCATATGAATGCAAGTGTGAGGGATAAAAAGGAGAGAAAGCAGAACTACCTTTGAAAAATGGAAGGAACTCAAGATACTCCTAAAGATATAATAATAATCACTGCCAAAGATTTATGTGCTATAGAAATTGCTGCCTAACCTCAAACTGCTGCCTAACCTCTGGAAAACATGCAAGTCAAAGTCAATAAAAAAAAAGTCCTTCAAAACAGTACCACCTAAGCATAGAATTTGTTCCATGGGTGCAGTACATTAAGCCAGCTCAGAAGATAAAACCTGTTGAGTATTCCACAAAACAGTATTTACTGATTAGTGACAAGAAATTGCTGGTAATTTTTCCCTAAAGCAGCAGTTGCATCCATGTGGCCTGATAGTGAAGTCAATAGAAGGAAATCTTTTACAGAGCACCCAGCAGTACACTTGCAGAACTGACTCCAAACCAAAGGATCTAGGCAATCTATTATTTCCAGGCAGGAAGAACTTAGCAGTTTCAAAAGCTCTTAACTCAAGCACCCCCAAATCCTCATGTTCAAAATATTCATAGGCACATCCAGCACTTTTAAGTCACCCAGAAACATGACCAGGCATCATATAGGTATCCAAAATAGCATGTTTGCTCAGTGAAAAAAGGTTGCTTACCCCAAATTAAAATTCAGCTCACAGGTACTGGTAATTATTCTTTCAATCTCCTTCAGTGCTATCCTGGACAAAAATGTCATTGCAAAGGTGTTCTGAGTAAATTGGCTTTATGGTTTGGCCATGCCAGATTTGTTCCTTTGAAATTTCTCAATTGATTCTATGGTAAGAGCCTAGCCATGAGATATAAGCCTCTATTAGACTTGGCCTGGGTAAGCTAAATGCTCTATAGGGTTTTATGCAACTTTTTCATTATTATGATTCATAATTAAGAGATGAAACAAGGCAGCCAAGTCTGCACTTTTGTCAAGTGATTAAAAATTCTTTAGGTTGCAACTACACAGTGAAATAGAAGCAATCTTTAACCACCCAGAGAGTGCTCCAAACACTAAAATAGATGACTTAACCCAAGTGTGAGATAAATTACTCTTGGGATGCTTCATTTTGACAGAATTGGCAGCAAAGACCAGTGTGTGTTACCTGATGCCAATTCAACAGTCAGTCTTCTGGGCAACATTCATGTATGCAGCCAGAGTTCTAGCCATATTGTATGTCCTGGTCCAGAATTCTAGCAGGGGGTGTTGCCTGCTGGGAGCACCATTCTACCTACAGATGAGTTCAGGTGGTCTTGTAGGGTCACTTCAGAGCTATGAAAGTATGAGATCTCCCAGATGCCCTCTCCAGCACTTGGCTCCCTACATTGGCCATCTCATTTGGCAACCAGTGTAGATGGAAGGTCCTTTCTGCACTGGGCCTTATTCTAGATTATATCCTAGAACAGGGACCTGCCATCTGCATGCTACTACAGACTACAGAAGGTAACAGGCAGGGCCTTTCGTAGTCTGCATCAGCATGCATGGCAGGTTTGTATTCAGGGATATATTCTGGAGTAAGGCCCAGCAAAGAAAGGGCTGAAGCCTTAGGTTTTGTTTCTAAAACTGACCATCAAATGCAAAGACTTCCCTGTATAAATGAACACCTTAGCATCCAAATTCATTTCCATGGATATCTCCGCTTGTAAAATAAAATAAGATTATGGTGCACTCCATTTTTCTGTTAATTTTATTTTCATATGAGGTTATATACCATAAAGGCTGAAATCGTTCATCACTTAAACCAATTAATTCTGTAACTGCAGATTTTTTTAAAAATTTCATTTTATTTTAATCACAGTGATCACTGCTAGTGGTAATGTAGCAAACAATTATGTGTATGCATTTTTAATTAGGACTGTGCCACATATTATACACATTTAATTACTGGCTTAGAAACAAAGTTTAAAAGGGGGAGAGACCATAAGGTGGAAATATCTTTGTTTTATAGTTGGTTGTTTACAGTCATTGTTTTTCTGAGAATAGTCAAGTGAATATTTCCACCTAATCAGGGGTCATATGATTAATGCAGTTCTGCTTTACCACTCCAGTTTGAATGAAGTATTAACTTAAACATAGGGCCTTTCCGCACGTGCCGCTGAAAACGGATCTAAAAGATCGATTTTCCGGCGGAACGGTTTAAAAAAAGAATCTGACCCAGATAGGGTCAGATTCTCGGAGGCCCAGTGCATACGCACACGCGCAGGGCAGCAGCGGCAGGGCCGGATGGGGAAACGGATTCGGGTGGGTGCTGTGTGGATGCAACAGCACCCACCCCAAACCGGCCCTGCCTGCGCATGCCCAACTGTCAGAGATGGAGAGTGCATGCAGTTTGACAGCTGGGCCGCCCACCAGCCTGTGCCCCTTCTCTTGCCATGGGAAGCCAAAGCCTTACACCCCCCCCCCCAGCCCAGGGTCGTGCGGTCCTGATTGGGGTCTTACTGGGTCACGGTGCATCGGTTTCTGGAAGCGGGGACCCAGCTTCCACTGCGCTTGCGTGCGCCGCAGCCTCCATTTCCCAGTCGCCCTCACGAGGGTGGCTGGGCCCTTCCCATTGGCCAGCCACCTGAACCAGTTTAAGGGGAAAAGCCAGATGTAAGACCTGATTTTTTCAGGTCTTACATCTGAGTAGGATTTGGTGGCAAAACTGGTTTAAGCAACCGGTTTTGCGCGCCAACGTGTGGCCATGGCGTCCTCAAAGGAACCTTAATTGGGTTCCCTATGCAGAAGCCACATCCTAATCCTTCCTGCATCTGGCTCTAAATCCATTTTTAGAGCCTGTGCAGAAAGGCCCATAGTCTCCAAAATGTACCTACAACCAGAACTCTTGAAAACTGTCAGGGTAAATTGCTTGTTTTTGTTTTAATAATAGTATAGGGGCACAGCACTTTTTGTGGTCTACGTTCAGGTCAAGATGGCAGCCAAAACTGATGTAAAAGAATCAGCAGAGCAAAGAGAAGAGGTGAGATTCTTGTAGAAGTCTCCTGCCTTTCCTGCCACACTGCAAACAATCACTGTAATAAGACACAAGACAACATAGGCTATGATCAGACACAGCAAAAGAAAGCACCTCTGAGTTGGAAACACAAGGGTCACACCTAAGGTTTAGTCCAGTTTCAGTCCACCTTCAGACAAAGTACACATCAGCAAAGTGACCAGTAATTTCATTTCCACATTATCTATCCCAAAGGTGAATTTTCTGAGTTATTTAACACTGAAAGAAACAGCTTGTCACTTCGCTGATATACTCTCTCACTCTGAAAGTGGACTGAAGCTGGATTAAACTTGAAGTGGGACCACAGCCACACTGTTTCTCTGCGGTGCCCCCAAATAGTAATCCAGAGGATTTTTCTTTGTGTTAGCTCATGGAAGTTATTAATAGAAGAGAGAGAGGTAGATACATTTTGAGGAGTGTGAAAATGTTTCAACTTGGCTTTTCTTTCTGTCACACTTCCAGGACTTTCCATGCCATGTGGACAACCCATACCCACCTCTGCAACCATCCTAAGAGTAAATTTTTGTGGCTTACATTCTGGACTTCCTAGGGGCTGATTGAGGATAGGTGAATACAGACACCACATCCTTGAAATGCTCTTTGGTATGCACCATACACTGGTGTAGCTACTGTCAATTACAAAGTTTACATGCACTTGGGCTTATTCTCACCAAACATCTCATCAAATGACCACAAATAGCTAAAAGTGCCAAGTCATGAGGTCATTAAAGCAAACATACTGCGAGCAGGCAAAATCAAGTCTTAAAAATAGATGTTATGAAAACTCTGAAGCATGAAACAATGCAGGGCACGTGATTTTGCCTTTACCTCCATGCAATATTCACATAAGTATATGAACAAGCGAGGAACAACAGGGTATGAGAATTGGTAGGCTGTGATTCATATAACCTTTCCAGGGCAGACTACCACATTTATGGCCGTACAAATAAAGACAGAAATTTAAGGTTAGTCACACATAACCAAACATACTTCCAAACACTCCCTCACAGATGTCCAAGGAGTGTCTGATGGCAACTATTTTATAAATGCAAGTAATAAATGGATAACTTGAATAAGGAGTCTGCTGACCCCCTCTGCCTAAGCGAAGAATTAGCATGCGTGTGCACACATAAGCATTCATTTGTGTGAACCGTCATTTGTTGTTTGAAATGACACAGCCTGGGCACTCTCAGTGAGATCTCTCCACCAACCAGAATCCAAGATAATTATAGTCATTAGAATGAGGAAGAACATATAGAATTGTCTGTTCTAAGCTGTCGTTTTTCTTTTGATGATGATAAAAGGCAAGATTTTGCATTCAGGTAGTTATTCATGGAGGGCTACTAATTAACTAAAATGAATTCTAAAATTCTGTAGGTTGACAATGAAAGAGAGCTGAGATCTTGTACTGACTAGGATTCCGTTTCTCTACACTATCAAACTGAGTTTCTTTTTTCTTCCAGAAGGATATTTCCCAGAGTTATTTTGTCCACCTTGGTGTTATATAGGGTCCCACTTTTTTTTTTTTTTTTGGATACCCTGTTCAAGGTCTAGTGGTGTAATGGGGGAGGGGTAATGCCAGACTACAAAAGTGTGCAGATAGCCCACCTCCTTGGTGTGGTATATGCTGAGGGACCTCTTTTGGTGGTGCAACAAGGCCAAGAATTTCAGAGCTGGTGTGGGGACTGGTCTGGAACAGGCCATCTCAATGTGTATGGTCTTGTTCCAAGTCAGGAGCAAAGAAGAGATTGCTTGTTCCACTGCAGGAAGAGCAAACCCAACACTCATAAGCCTGGGAATCAAAGCTCTCTATTTTTAAAACTTTGTGCCCCCTAGTTAAGGGACTGACATGAAACAGCCCTAGAAGTATGCCACTTTCTGTTCAGCTCTTAATGGGGCTGGGCAGAAAATGAGGAAGGTAAAGCAACCCTGCTGCTCTCTTCTTCTCAATAGTGGTAGCAGAAGCAAAAGAAGCCAACAAGCATCCTTGAAGTGCCTTTTCTCAAGGACACTTTTTCAGCCCTGTGCAGGCAGCCCTAGACCATTCTGGCAATAGCAGGCAGCTCAGCAATTGCCTTTCCTAGCCACACTGTTTTACAGTTCTATATTCAACACCAATATTTTCCTGCCAACCAAAAGCATGTTCAAACATTTCAACTGCACTTCAACATGCATTTTTAAATACCCTCAGTTAAAGTATCCTTTTTATTCATATATCTTTGAGCTTGCATAGCATGTCTGAGCACATGCGGTAACACTTGATAGGTGACATTTGGCTGCTGAAACAAAAATCTACCTAATTTATTCTAAGGGCATCAGCTAATTTTATCTGGAGCGCAAACATACACTTCACAATCACTACAGGTATCACTATACACGCTTTGCCTCTAAATAAAATATGAATGATGAATCCTTCAGGGCCTTGTCTCATTGTCAAAGATGAGGGATTTAGAGGCATAGAATTTTGTGACATAAAAAGGGCTTCCCCTCATATATGCAGAAGCTTTAACCATCTCACCTTGTCAGTGAGGCCTTCCAAATCCTCTGTCAGGTGGTACACAGTCCCACCTTCTGCCATCAGGATAGCTGTGTCTGTGGTTGATGATGATCTTGGCCGACCTTGATGTTGGTGCAGTATTGCTGTCAAGCTGCTATCCTGAGGAGCCTTACGGCCAAGATGGGGGCTGCTTTTCTGGGGCTCCAAGGAACCACTCTTGGCTCGACGGCTGCCCCCATGCAAGCTGGTCCCTCTCTTGATGGAAGGACGGGAGCGTATCTGCTGCAGCACCCTATTGAAGGCTGTGGGTCGAGCTGGGAGATCGTGGAGAGACATGGCATAAGAGACTCGGTGCATCTCAGGAGAACGTTCCTTTTCATCAGGAGAGTCGTGGTCAGACATGCCATAATGCTGCTGCGATGACTCCTGAGAGTTCTGGTGCTCTCGCTCTCTGGACCGTCTACGGCTATGGAAAAGATGCTTGAGACCATGGCCAAACATAGATCCTTCAGACATTTGCTGTATCTTCTGTGTGGAGAAAGGGGACAAAAGCATCAGAAATGATGTTACTGGAAGGGCTAAATTTAATTGTACAGCACAGCTAATACATAGCACAGATGGGGAAAAGAAGCTTGTAATACTGCCACAATGCTACAGCCACATTTTTTTTATTTGGCTGCCAACTGGTACAGCTCTTTTGAAGTCCAGGATCACCCACACGTTTACACTCTGCAGTATAATATTTTGTGCTCTAAAACCACAAATATAGTGTTGCATTAAAGAACACCTGAGATGCCTCCTTTAAACCTTCTACTACTCTTTTCACTGCTGAAATGCCTGAGTTTACATCCTATTGTAAACCTTCTACTACTTACTGGGATTCTTCTAATATCATATATGTGTTGCTCTCCCTCCCTTATCTTATTTTTGTTTACCTTTAGTGACAGTGCATCTAGAGCACCTTTTTCAGGAGAGAAGCACAGACAACAATTGGAAGGAGGAAGATATGATGGTCACAAAATCCTCTGGTTCTTGGAAAGCCAGAAGCTCATCCTCAACAGGGACTTATTTCTTATGGGGCTGCAAGGATTCTGAAACAGGACTGCAGCTAATAATATGTATAAAAGGAATTATTTTGATTTCTTTGGCACTTTGGATGTTATTATGGTCTCCTGGTTGGATTATTTGAGGTGCCTGTCCTTTTTTTTTGTTAATGGACCAGCTTAACGTTATCTCCCAGCCTTTCCTGGACTATGGATAGCTGAAGTAGCCCGAGCAGCATGTGGAAACAGGCACCATTTTGCACAACTCTGGAAAATGCCCCAGAAATGGGCTGTTTGTGTTGCACTACAAACTCTTCCTGGCCTCCAGCTTCAAAGGTTGGGGAAATTCCAAGGAAGAGCCGAGGAGAACGGATGGCCTCTGTTGCACACCACCATACCCTGCTCTGGTCTGTTCCCAAATCAAGCAATACAAGCCAAGGCTGGGTTCCACATTGTGCACCAAGATGCACAGAGTAGCTGTCTTCAGACTTAATAGAAGGGGTACAGAGGCACCTCAGAGAGATAGTCTGTGGCAATCCTGTCCAGGTCTTCTCTAGTCTACCTTTTGTAGTGTAGAATGTTCATGAGAGGGGGGAGGGGTAGTGTTGTGTGAACAATCCCACCTTGAAGCTTTCTCTAAGCTGCCTCATTGCTGCATCTGATGACAGTCTGGGGAAGCTGGCATTTGCATTCCAATCGGGACTCTCCCCAGAGTCAGGTAAAATGGGTTGACATTTATGAAAAATGATCAGGAATTTAAATCATCACCACCACCACGTTATTGCCGTGCAGGCCCAGATACCGCAACAGCATTTAAGAATTTGAATTTCACCCCGATAACTTATTTATAATTCTGTTTTTGAAAAGACTAACCAGACAAATTGTGCTTCCAGATCCATAGATAAAGTCAGGTAACCATTTGAAACAATGGCCAGAGTTTGGGGGAAAGGTAAGAATATTTAATCTGGCCATACCTTGAAGATGGCTCAGAAATGGTTTATAGGTAGTACTGTCACACATATGAGTGTTTATCCCATCTCTAACACACATATAAGGTCAAAAAGGCACTTCCAAAGCTCATTGAAGGTGGTTTGGGGATGGAATAAGAATAGCATGCAAACAATAGCACCACATGCTACCACATCTAAGATGTTCTTAAGCTGTTTTTTTATTGGACCCAAACGCAGCTACTGTACGGCCTGCTTCATAATTCAGCTAGATTGACCCCAAACCTCCCATAATTTTTGTCTGTATTTTTTTAATTATGTGATGAACTCTTTAAGCTTTCTGTCAGTCTATCATGATTATGGAGCAAGATTTGGTTATGCACAGAATATAAATCAAACCTTAAACCCCATGTATTGACTAAAGATCGAAGGCAATGAATTAAAAGCTCTTTCCCAATCCATATGTTAAATGTTCTTTATTGACAAGAAAAAGAAACTATTTAGCTTACAGGAATTTTCTTCCAAACAAGGTGCAGAGGAGAAAAAAAAATCCAATCCCTTTAGTTAAATGTGTGCTTGAATTAGATTTGTTGTAGAATAATCAGTGGAGGCCCGCAGGGCACTTTCAGGAGAGCAATAGGATAAGATCAGAGGCCTTTTCACACTAAGGCCTTTTCACACTACCCATTACACTACAGGTACAGGAGGACCATATACATTTCTGGCCAGTTAGGATGCTCCTTGGCAGCCAGAAATGTGAATGGCCCTTCTGTACGGGCTACACACTTCATCTACAATTAGGACAGCTCTCGTGAGGGCAGGCATGCTTCTTGTCTGTAGCAGCCTAGTGAGCGCGTGTATGCTCATCACCAGAGCTGTCCTAATTGCATACCAAAGGCTGTAGTGCAAACTGACCTCAGGTCTGTGGGCCTGTTCACATTAAGTCGGGTAGCTTTAAGAGCTCTTTTTCCCACTCTGCTGTTGAAGTGTTCTAGCAGAGCTTATGGGGGCATGGCAGGGGAAATGAATGCAGTGTACATGAAGCCACTACTCTTGTCCTGTGCACTGAATGTGCCAGGGGGAGCATCATGCAGAACCTGCTTTCTTAGGGCACATTCATGGTGCCATACAGACACCATGCAAATCCTGCCCAAGTTCATAACGATTTGAAGGGAGATTTCCAATTCCTGCCTCACACTTTGTCCTCCATAGTCATGGCATGGACAGAGAGCATGAAGCTACAGAACTTTCATTCTTCAGCTGCAATCTTCAGAGTGGTGGCCATGTGACTGGCACAGCCCCTGCTTCTATGGCAGGTCCAGAGCCTCTAGCCCCACTGATGGCCTTTTTTGCAGCCATCTGGATGAAGCCTGTCTGGTATTATATTTTTAAAATTACTCTGGGATAGGAGGAAAATGCAACAGACAAATAACAAGGACTGTCTATGGGACTTCTTACATCCCATAATGCATCCCACTGGCCCTTGTGCTTTGTTACAACCTACTGCCTTCTCTCTCAAGATTCTCTGCCTTTCTGGAATGATGTATTCCCCTTTTGGGTATCTGCACACTCTGCTGGGAACTCTGGGACCTGAATGAAGATTCACTGCACTGAAGCCTTAAAGAAGGGGTAAAAGGAGTCACCTAATTGGTTCCATTATACATGGTCATGTTGCAATTATGGGGTTCCACTAAGAAGAAGAAGAAGACAAAGAACAGTTGGCTTTTCTACCACGCTTTTCTATTCTTCTCCCTACAACAGAACACCCTGTGAGGTGGGTGGGGCTGTGAGAGCACAGAAGAGAGCTGTGACTAGCCCCAGGTCACCCAGCTGGCTTCATGGGGGAGGGCGGAATCGAACCCGGTGTTCCCAGATAAGAGTCCAGCTCCCTAATCACTAGACCAAACAGTTTTGTGACTAACTATTTTATGTGAACCAGCCCCGAGTTACTCACATTTCACTCTTTAGGACCACAGTCACCAGGTCTTGCTTCTTCTCATTAGAATTTAAGAAATAATTTTCTAAACACAAGGCTGTGTTCAGAGATAACAAAAAGGGTGCCTCAGAGGGACAATGTGTGGCCTTCGTGTTCCCAGATCTTCTCTAATCCACCTTTTCTACCATAGCATGTTCAGGAGATCGTGGAGGGGCAGACTGGGATTTGAACAATTCTACCTCTGAGCGGTCTGAGGCACCTCAGATATGCTTTTTTTGGTGCTTTGTCTGATCACAGCCTCAAATTGCCCCATAGACAGGCAAGCAGGCTCAGCTATCTCTATTACCTATTCAGCTTTAAAGAATTCTAGGACTTACCTGTGAGCAGTATTTCAAAAGAAAAAGAGGCACTGTATGCTACTGTATTGAATTGCTGCTTTTTGTGATCATTATTTAAAGTTTATTCTATTTATAGAGTCTCTATGGAAACACAGTCTATGTAAGGTAGATGAGAACTACAAAAACCCACAGATTTCTACCATCCTAGTCAGATTCTTCATTTGCCCTTTAAAAAAGCTCCTGAGAACTAAAATGCCTCATTCCACCGTATTTAAAATAACTAAAACAAAACATTAGAAAGGACACTGGGAACGAAAAGAGCAGTTGTTTTCACAGCATCATACTATGGCATGATTTAACTTAGTGTTTCTATCCTTACAATAAAATTTTAAAAAGAAAAAGAAAAACAGAGGACTAACCTTATTATAGTTGGCAAATATATGCTAGTCGGCAACTTGGATTTGTTGAATCTTTTTTTAAAAAGTACTTCAAAGCCCTCCTAAAGGAGGCGAAATGTATCTCCCTAAAAAAGTCTGTGACCTAATTTACAGGTAACAGTTCTCCTTTTGAAGGCCTCCTTTGTTGGAGGCTCCATCTTCAAGAGGAGAGATTACAAAGGACAGGAGTACCAGACTCTGCCCCATAGGTATCTGTACGTCATGCATCTCACCTTCTCATTCTCTCCAAAGCTGAGCAACAAAAGTTCGCCAGTGTTGAAGGAACAGCATGGGAATATTTTTCAATGTGCTGGAATTGGTTGTTGAATAATCTAATAATTTTCCAGAAAATAAAAGAACAGAACAAAATCTAGTTGTTCAGAAGGAACTGCGTTGGCCTGCTATAATGAGCACCATGGAGAAGCAAGATAAAACGAACAGAAACGTGAGTATTAAACATGAGTATTAGAAGCGGGGTGCTTTTAAGGCCATCTGCTGCGATTCAAGAGCAGGCAAGGGTTCGTCCTTGTCTCTACATGAGATGCCCATAAGCATTTGGTGGGCCACTGTGTGTGACAGGATGCTCGACTAGATGGGCAGTGGCCTGATCCAGCAGGGCTTCTCTTATGTTCTTATGTTCTTATATCTGGTTTCAAAAAGCTACTCAATAAAGATCTGTGTAGATTTTAAAAAGGGGAGATAAACCCATATAAATCCCACAATTAATGCAATCCTGCAGGTATGGAAAAGGAAGCAATACTTAATAGCTAATTTATTACCAATAACAACAATAAGGGGCATGCCCTAACTTAAATTTCTAGTCACCTTTCAGAATTTACTGGAACAAAAAGATAATACAGTATACAATTGAAAGATTGTTATAATACAATAACTGGGGTAGTTAAAACAGGATAAATTAGGGGATTAGAACAGGCACTTGGGAATTATTGATTTAACATTGAAGTGTTGCCATTTTTAAATAAAGCAACTAATAAAGTACCGATAAGCAGAAACCTGACATTTGAAAAATGTATTGTTAAACACACAATAAAGCCTAAGAGTTTAACATCTAAAATATATGAACTACAAGAGAGCAACAAATAATATACAATTGCATATAAAAATTGTTAGGCATATATGGAAACAAAAACAGAGGTTGCACGATGAGTGAAAATTGCAGAGAAACCTGCAAAATGGATGGAAAATCCTAAAATTAAAGAAGCAAAATCTAAAATAATTGCTTGTTTCAGTGAGCTGAAAGAGGTTCTCTGCTGCATCACAAATCCAATAATAACTATTGAATTCAAGAATGCACAGCAAATCAAATAAATTAGCAATAAACAGTAGTACTGTCAATAGAAGAAGAGTTGGCTTTTCTACCCCACTTTTCTCACCCATTTAAGAGAACTCAAAGCAGCTGATAAAGCTTTCTGTTCTGCTCCCCACAACAGACAACAACAGGTAGGTGGGGCTGTGAGAGTTCAGAAGAGAGCTGTGACTCGCCCAAGTTCACCCATCTGGCTTCATGAAAGAGGATGGAACTGAACTGGGAGACTACCAGTTAAGAATCCAACACAACTGCAAGACCAAATTGGGTCATTTCCTTTAATAAAGATAATTATGGTAGTAAAAATCAGTCTTGGGTCAAAAGAAATATAAATATAGATATATATACATACACAGGCCAAGATCTAAGTGCAGTCTTCTTTCCTGTGATAAAATTGGACAAAATTTTTAAAAGCAGAGACACCACCTTGCTGACAAAGGTTGTACAGGCAAAGGTATGATCCTTCCAACAGTAATGTATGGCTGTGAGAGTTGGACTATAAACTTGAGAGCTGAAAAACCAATACTTTCTAATTATGATGCTGAAGAAGACTTTTGAGATCCCCTTGGACTGCAAGGAGATCAAATCGATCAATAGTAAAGGAAATCAACCCTGGCTGTTCATTGGAAGAACAAATACTGAAGCTGAAGCTCAAACACTTTAACTACATGATGAGAAGTCAGGACTCATTGGATAAGATCCTGATGCTACGAAAGAATGAAGGCAAAAGAGGAATGGACATCTGAGCATGAGATGGATAGATAATGTCAAGGAAGCAATGTACATGAGCTTGGGCAAGCTTCAGAAGATAGTAGAAAACAGATGGACCTCCATACTAGAATTCACAGGGTCCCCAAAGAGTCAGACATGACTTAACAGCTGAAAAACAACAAAGTCACTCTCCAGTAGCTTTGCAAACACTGACTGGCTCTGATGTAACAGCAGCAGATAAGCATGGTGGTGGAGCACTGCAGTGCAAGCAAGAATTTGACCTGACCCCTCATGTTAAATATTGGTTCCCACCACTGGGGGGCAGGCAAACAAAATTACTGTATTGAATGGGAAGTCTAAATCTTATACAGCATTTCCCTTCCATTAATCCATTAAGCAGCTCTGTGTTAGAGATTGTTGAGATTTTGTTGCTTTACTGTAAGTAGTTTGCTTTTAAGTAACTGTTGAGTGTTTCACATTTTAACAGCACAGCACAAATAACTTCCCAAGGGCTGAAGTGATTATAACATTAATGCTACTCAGCTTCACTGTTCAGAGCAGTTCAAATGTCTCAGGTCATGTCTCTATTTCAACTTGGAGCAGGTGCCTCTACAAAAACACCTTGTTCCGTGGCTCCATTTGTTTTCACTGAGGGCAGAAAACCATGCTGGATCAGGCCACAGCCCATCTAGTCTAGCATCCTGTCTCACATAGTGGCCCACCAATTGCTTCTGGGCATCCTCAAGCAGGACAAGGGCAAACCTTCACCTGCTCTTGAATTCATACAAATGGCCTTTAGAGGCATCCTGTGCCTGCTTTTGCATCTTCTAGCCTACTGACATGTAAGGACAGCAGGAGAGGTCACCTCTTCTTTCCATCCCTTCTTGGCCCATCTACACAGCTATGGCTCAATGGTAGAGCTAACTGTCAGGAAAGCAGGAGGTTGCTGGTTCAGTCACTAGCATTCCCCTAGAAGCAGGCAATGGTAAACCAGTTACATAGCTCTGCCAAGAAAACTGCATGGAGGAGCCTGTGCAGTCAACCAGGAGTTGGCCATAACTCAGCAGTACCCAACAAAACCAAGTCAGTGGTTCACATGGCATACACTGGGATCAATGAGTGTTGAAGCCACTCCAGAATGTTGTTTGGGGCTATCTGTCTATGGAATTTGCTGCCACAAGATATGATAACAGCAACCAGCCTAGATAGCTTTCAGGAAAGGGTTAGACAAATTTAAGGATGGCTGATGTATCAATGCCTACTAGAACTGATGCCTGGGTAGATCCTCTAGGCTGGAGAGACAGGCAGGACACCTCTAAGGCCATTTGCTGGGATTTGAGAACAGGTTAAGGTTTGCCCTTGTGTTCTGCTTGAGATGTCCATGAGCAATTTGTGGGCCACCGTGTGGGAGAGGATGCTGGACTAAATGGACTGTGGCCTGATCCAGCAGGGTTCCTCTTATGTTCTCTTATGTTCTTAAGTTGCATTGTACTCCTGTAGCTGTGATTATGTGTCCTTATGGGTATGACCTTTCTTTCAGTGATGTACTTATTTAAACTTGCATTCATTATAATGTGCAGGAGCACCAAAAATGTCCATTTTAACAGGAAAATGATAAAATAATGATTTAAAATTTAAAAACTTTTTCTTTACCAGAAAGTTTACATTATAAGCAAAGGGTTGGAGCCTAAGCTTTGCCATTCTTAGTACTGAAAAATAGAAAGAAGCTGAAAAACATAGCCTAGCTGCTTCTACACTCTCTGCAAAGGCTAGTAAAGCTGCAGTATATCTGCTGGCAGCCCATCCACGACCCTAGCAGAAGCCAACATTATAATGTTGACATTTCTGGCCCTTCTGTCATTTTTATAAAAACTGGAAATTCTAGTTTGCATAGCTGATTGTGCTTCTCAGTAACCATCACAGAGCAGGTTATGGAGCAGTGCTGAGAATGGTTGTTATTGAATGATAGCGCCAGTGAAGCCCTACTCTATAAAGCCAGGAAGGACTGCCCATGGCATTATCAGAAAGTAACATCCCATCTTTTCATCCTTTCCCACATCATCTGGGGCTAGTGTAGGACCAATCTTAATTATAGGGAGAGGCCACCCTTGCTATCATCACAGCCTGGAAACTTTCCTTCCATGATTGCTATACTGATGGTGGGGTGGGTGGGAGGTGTGTCACTGAACACAGGAAAAAGAACCATTCTCTGTGTTCAATAACAGCTGCCCAACCAGCCTGTACAGTCTGAAGCAGCAGCATTGTCAAGAGTAGGGAGAAGAGCTGTTACAGCTCTTCCTACCATGCTGTCATTCACGTCCTCCAACAAGGGCCCATGACAGAAAAGTTGCAGGATAACTATGTGTCTGTTTGAACGTTCCACTCATCCAGTGCACTCAATGCACCATCAGGGGCCAGGGGCATGCCGACCCTGCCCCTTTATGATACACTCATGACATCATAGGCACCGTGTGAAACCTGTCACACTCCTACCACTGTATGTATTTTGGAGGAGTGATTGGAATCTTCAAGACAGCACCATGCAATATGTGAATTAAAAACATCTGCATCCCAGTTGTTTTTTTATTAGATACAGCTGGCACTGAAATTATGCCGCCTTATTTTTATTCATTTGTTATATTTATGTATTGCATTCTATTTAAATATAATCTTCAGGCAGTTTAACAAAACATGTGGGGGGACAAAACTCAGAATAGTTATATAAAAAAATGATTATAATAAGTAAGCTGGTCCCAAGTTAAGGGTCTTGTATGCCAAAGATAAAACATCAAATTTGGCCCAGTAGCAAATTGGCAATCAGAGTAGATGCTTAAGCACAAGTGTGAGATGTGCACAGCAAGGTGACCCACCCAAAAATCTGACCACCACATTTTGCATTAGTTGCAGCTTCCAAACGAAGTATGACAGCAGTCCAAGATGCAGTGCATTACACTAATCTCAATGTGAGGATGCCAGTACATAGAGAACTGTGACTAGGCTATATGTGTCCAGGTGTGGGTATAGTTGATACAACAGCTGAAGCTGGTAATAGGCACTTGTATCCATTCTCCATTAACAATGGCTGTGTTCAGACATAATAAAAGGAACAGCTTGGAGGTACCTCAGAGAAGAAGAAAGAAAGAGTTGGCTTTTCTGCCCCACTTTTCTCACCCATTTAAGGGGACTCAAAGCGGCTCACAAAGCTTTTCTATTCTTCTGCCCACAACAGAACACCCTGTGAGGTAGATGGGGCTGTGAGAGCTCAGAAGAGAGCTGTGACTAGCCCAAGGTCAACCAGTTGGCTTCATGGGGGAGCGCGGAATCGAACCCGGTATTCCCATATAAGAATGTGGCTCCCTAACCACTATACCAAACTGGCTCATAGTGTATGGTAGTCATATTCTCAAGCTTTCTAATCTACCTTTTCTGGCACAAAATATTCATGAGGGGGAGAAGGGCAGACTGATGAGTGAACAATCCCAGCTCTAAGTGGTTTTTTCCTGTTTCTAATCACAGCCAATGGTGACTCAACAGCACTATGTATGTGTTCCTTCTGAAGGAGTACAACCTCATCTAGAAGACACAACTTCCCAAGTACCTGAACATGAGAACCACCCACTCACTCAACAGATTCTCCGTCATGTTGGGATTCAGCTTTGGTTTATTGGCCTCCATCCAGCGCATCACTACAGTCAAACACTGGTTTAAGACATTCACAAGCCTCTCCTCAGTCAGAAGTAATGCAGAAATCAAGTTGGATATCATCTACATATTGGTACACTACATTACAAAACTCCTGAATATCTCTCCCCGCAGCTTCATGTAGATGTTAAATAGCATTGAAGATAAAATAGTGTCCTGGGGACCCCCACAATTCAGTTGCCAGCCCACTGAGGTTTAATAACCCAAACCTATTCTCTTGAGATCATCCCTGCAAGTAGGAATGGAACCTCTTTAACACAATGCCTCCCTCTTCTATCCCACATAGACAACTCAGGAGAATACTGTAATCTATGGTATCAAAAGCTGCTGAAAAATCAAGCAAGATCCACAAAGTCACACTGCCTTTCTCCTGCAATGGGTCATTCATTAGGCCAACTAAGCCCAATACTATCCCAAGCCCAGAATGGGTCCAGATGATTAGTTTCATCCAAAAGCAGCTGTAATTGCACAGCCACAACCTTCTCCATAACCTTACCTAGTAAGAGGGTTTTATCCATTGGGCAGTATTTAGAACAAACCTCTGAGCTCAGGGAAGGTTTTTTCAGGACTGGATGAACCCCTGCCTCTTTCAAGGCCAGTGAAACCTCACCCTCACACAAAGATGTGTTCACCATTCCCTGGATCCACCCAGTGAATCCCTCCTGGGTAGCTCTAATAAGCCATGATGGGCAAGGATCCAGAGTGCATGTCATAGGCCAGACAGCCATGTGCATCTTGAACGAACAGAGAGAGAGGTGTGATATTCTGGGAATGTTATGAAGCATAAATTCCCACAGAGCAGTTCTGTAATTTTGCACACAAGTGAGGGGATAAAATCCATCAGAACAAGCTGGACAATGGATGATAAATGCTTTTACAGGGCTGTCATGAATCATACCTATTGAGATCCTAAGCTGCTACTGCTCCCCCTGTCTGACAACAAATATATTCAAGACATTACCTTGACAGTGACCTTCCACAGTTGAAAAGTGATAGATTACTCTCATGTAGGACATACATTTTAAGCATATCGTACAAGAGCCCTGACAGGAGACATATTTATCACTAGGCCAGAAAGAGGGCAAAAATGTCACCCCTACCTATTCCAAGTATCCTGCAGGGCAAGACATTAATGGCTCCTGACAGAAGTAGGCCTCTAGTCTTTAGGGAAGTAAATCTGCAAAATCATCTTTCTAGAGCAAGCACAGAGACCAAGAAGAGCAGTGATTTAAAAACAGAGCTGAGTTCTGTTCAGAACAGCTATTTTGTACTGCATTTTAATCTGAGCCTTTATGACCATCATCCTGGAAAAATTTCCCTTCCTCGTATTAGTATTGGGAGAGCAGAAATAGGAAGGATTTTGCCGCTCTCACAAACAAGCATAGGAAATAGTTCTTGCTACATTCACAAATGCACTGTCAGTTACACTGCAGCTCTTAAGCAGCATAAAAAAAAAACTCTTTAGTAAATTAACGAAGGAACATAACAAGAGCCAGATGACAAATCGTAGAAACACAGCTCTTCTACAGTGTTTTGCTTTGCAATAACACCAACTGTGGGATTATGCAGCAATAATCAGGATTATGTTCAGATTATATTACCTCTCAATTATAAAGCCTGCAGGATGAATCAAAAGGAGTCATTCTGGCAAGCATAGCAACACTAAAGACAAAACCTCTGCCAAGCCCACAGATGGGGTTATTCTGGACTTATACGGTTATACTCACCTGTGTTCAAACCATATAAGAAACAAGTACTTACACAAAGTAAGAAATGTTAACATATGCCAGACACAATATCTCCTTTAGTTAAGACTGTATAGTTATTTGTTCTTTAGTAAAGTTCTAAAGGGACAACAGTATTTGCTATATTGAATTGTATATATTCTCTGTGGCTTTGTTTAATAAATAATAATTTGTGAACTTCAAAGTCTTTATATGTTGACAATTTAAGTTGAAAACATGTATTAATTTGAGTTACTTTTCAATTAAATATTTTGCAAACAAGTGAGGGGATAAAATCTTGACATTTCAAAAAAATTGGAATGCAGAGAAGTACAGCATTTATGGAAAATTTGGAAAGAGGCACAAATGGTCAGGAAAATGGTAAGCAGAAAGATGTCCTTCTCAGTGGTGGTTCCCCGTATGTGGAAATAAGTCCCATACTCAGAGAGGCTTATGATTTTGTGCCAGGGTTGAGCTAATTTAGGCACTAGGTTAAAAGGGGGGGGGGGCTCTTCTAAGCATTAAGATATAACAGATCAAGAAACTGATAAATGATCTGTTGAATTGCTTCTGATATTTTCCTTTTTTAAAATGTTCCTTTATGTTTTATGCACTGTTTTGTATATTCCCTTGTTTTTGCATAGAAGGACAATTAAGAAACATTGGTTAATTATTTGATCAATGAAGGAACAATAGTTCCTTTTCTCTTCTCCCTGACGTGCATAATAGCATTCCTCCACGGAACTGCTGGTAATAATTTTAAATAGTGCATTTCCTGGCCTTTTAGTATTCCTGAAATGCCATTTTAACTTAATTCCTCTGCCACATTAAAATAGCAATGCTTGAACTTCTTTCACCTTGATTCAGAATAGCTTAGGGTAAAATTATTTAATATGCTGAGTAACCACTGGATGTTTGAATGTAAAATACTCTGGGCTGGTGGGAAAAAAAAGGCTTCATGCATGGTCCAGCTGTTTACTGCCACTGTGCAAGTCCCAAGCTGCTTGTTATTTTAGGAAACTCTTCTAACTCTCTCAGATTTTTCCTGTGGTCATTACTGAAAACACACCCCATTGACTATTAGCTTCTGGGGGAATAAATGTTCCCACTGGATATCAGGCATTTTAAAAACTATATAAACAGGAGCATAGGAACAGAATTGTTTTCATCAAAACTGTGACTGAAAATGAAGAAATCTCCCTCCCCACACATAAGTTGTATGATTCACATTATATTAAGACTAAGAAACAAATCAATCAGGCTTTCTAATGGCACACAGTAAATATTATATCCCAATTTGGCCCTCAGTTCCCCCCTCCCTTCAAGTAGTATAGGGAACAAGAAATAGGATTAACAACTATTTAGAGCACAGCCATACCTTCGGGTATGGGGCGGGATAGAAATAGAAATAAATAAATAAATAAATAAACTATACTGAAGAAAATGTCTGAGCCCATGATTTAACCATAGGAGACATTTTAAAGTCTAAAGAATCAGGCTTACAAAGCAATACAACAGTATATTATCATGTAAAACAGTCATATATCATTTGCAGATATTTTAAACAATTGGAATTTTGCACAACTGAGCTTAGGTAAAGATAAATCACAGCTGCTCTTGCTGGACTTTGACCTCAAAAGACCACCAGATCATATTGTGAGGCACCAACAGCCTGCTGAACATTTAAAAACCATGTGCATGCAAAAGAAATATGAGGTCCAAGACTATCATTTATAGTATTAGATTTTTTATTCTAAAATCTGTGAATATCTAAAAAAAGAGATCCCCATCCAGCTAGGGGGAATATATCAAGATTATGGCGCTGCTATGGTGTTGCAGTATCTGTGGCAATCCCATCATAGCCCACCCCCAAAAAATGCATAAAAGACTATTACTGGAAAATCCCGCTCTGGTCAAGGTTTCCAACAATAGTGCATTTACCTATCTAGATTGAGTTGTCATGGTTGTTCTGTCCAGCACACGTGCCAGAAGGCAAAAAGAGCCAGCCACTCATACACAGTGGTAGCAACACACACTTCCGGGAATTTGGTGCTATGATGCTGTCTGATTAGCAAGAGCTAATGTTTGGGGGACAATTTTCTCTTGCTAGTGAGGTATTCAATGCTCTCTGGAGGTGGCCAGGGATAGAGTGTAATACCCTGGGCACTGATCAAGTGAAGGCCTGGAAATTATAGATATAACTTACACAGAAATTTATCTTACCACATTAAGGAAAGCTATGATCTGTCTGTCTACCATCGGGGGTTTTCTAGGCGTTTTCCTGTTCCCTCTTTTAACTAGGCTTAAGACAGCTATTCCCCGTCCATTCGGAAACAAAGACCTCCTCTGTCAGGAAGGATACCTTACCAGTCCACCACCCTCAGCAGCAAAAGAGGTGGGCATCTGGGATAGGGCCTTCTTGGTGATGGCCCCCAGGCTATGGAATAGTCTTCCCCTTGAGGTGCTGGAAAGGATGTAATGACACTCATACATATTTCCATATGGTACGGGAATGCATACCCTTACAGATATTTAGAAGGTCAGTGCAACAAGAAATATTAACAATTACTGGAACGTTCCTCCCTTTAGATCCACAGATCCATCTTTCGCAAAATCTTAATATAAATCAAATTTCAATTGATCTTAAAACTCTCTTGCATTTCATGATTCATGCAACAAATATAATAACAGCTAAACAATAGAAGCAAATACAAGCACTGAATATAAGAGAATAGTATACACAGCTTTGGGAAATTGCAATGAATACGTTTCTGACTAGCGGTGTGCCCAAATGCAATTTTCGAGATTCAATTAGAGTCAAATCAAATATCCAAAAATTTGATTCAAATCTTTAAAATTTGAATTTATCCACATTCGATTCAAACTGAGTAAATTCAAATCTATTCGTTCAAATTTTCAATTCGAATTTGCACATACAAATGTCAACATTTGTATGTGTCAATACGCATCCCATATTTATCCCATATAAATCTCATTTTCATCCTGCACATATCCTTACCAATGCGTGTGGATGCAGGAAAGATGTGTACAGGCAAGTACGCATCCTATACATATCCATAGACATACAAATGTCTGAATATTTCGAACAAATAGATTCAAAAATTTAAATTCAAATTTTAACATCTGAATGAGTTTCATGGACATTTTATTCAAATTTGAATGTCCCAATTCAAACAAATTTGATCAAATTTAGAAAGTTCAAATTCATGCACATCCCTATTTGTGATTATCTTAAAAAATTAAGATGTTGGGAGAAAAACAACAAGAGGCATGAAAGAAAGTTTGGATTCCTTTTTTCAGGGCTCTGCAAAATAATAACATCAACATATCTGATGAAGTTCATTTCTTGAGAACCGTAAACTAAAATTGGACCTTAACAAACACATCCATGTCCATGGAGAAAGGAGGAGGGTAGAAGGGGAGGGGGATTTAATGGTGCAAATGTATAAGCTCTTCAACTGTACAGACTTCTTATAAAAAGTAAAGGAAAATGAAAAAACTTTACATGTTTAGGAAGGCAGTGAAGGCACACACCTACTTTGCTCTGGCCTTTCGCTGGATGATATAGCTTCTTCCTCCTAAACCACATTTCAGAAACCTTTATTGTTTTAATATGTTCATATTTGGTTTGAGATGTTGTAATATGCCCTGACACCCTTGGCTATAAGGTGGAATGAATGGATGGAATCAGGATTACTACGGATGGATGGATGGATGGATGGATGGATGGATGGATGGATGGATGGATGGATGGATGGATGGATGGATGGATGAGACACAGTGAGAAAAGCACCAACTTATCAGCTCAGAAAGCCAATGCTGAACAAAGCAGACAGTATTTGACTAGGAGGACAGATGGTTTGACCTCCCAAATGGCAGATTCCTATGGTCTTGTGAGAAGGAAGAAGTCACTGCTGCTTCACAACAGCCAAGAAGAGTTTCTCTCATTCTTCCCAGGGAGCTTCACTGAATCCCAAAAAATTCTCAGCATCTTGCAGATACTAAAGGTGGGCATCACTGGATCATAAGTACCAAGTGAGCAGTACTCACACCTCCACTACAAGTCAGAGTACTGGATATTTCCCTTCTTCAAGCACTTATATACAATATGGGTCATTTTGCACTTGGCAAAAAGGGGAACCCCGGGTATGACCCATACTCCGGGTATGGCCCAAAGTGCTCCACAGCTATGCTAGACAATGGCTGGCACACACCTGTTTGTGCCTTTACCAGGCAACAGGTGCATGGGATGGGGTGGGGTGGCACAGTTGCAGTTGCTTGCTGCATTGCCCAGTTGCCATGGCAACAGCCAGCATGCATGTCCATTGGCACAGTGAAGCGATTAAGATTTTTTTTAAAAAAAATTCTCTGAAAGATCAAAGCTGTTTAACAAATGAAAACAGGTCACTACAGTTGGCCAAAAGTGGTTTTAAAAACACTATCGATAGCAGATAACAGAAAATTTGGCATAAGCTCAAAAACTGAGAATCAGTTTTCCCAAGTACTTTAAGTTCTTCCTTTTCTCTCAATTAAAGCAGCAAACACATACTTTTGTGCTGAATTTATTATAAATTCAGGTTTCCTGTTACCGAGCTCATAACTACCGTCCATTCAATCTTAAACAGAATTAGGTCATCCATCTGCTGTTACTTCTTGCCAGGACTTTTTCCTGGTCTGCTTCCGCGAACCAAAGCTTGTTCATAACAAGGATGACCTGAAACTGCACTCGGGCAAAAAATATACATCCAACAGTGTATTCTCATTTCCCCACTTGCTGAAAATATTCAAGGATAAATTATTCACCTCTGCTAAAGCTACAACAGAAATAGATTATTCTACAGTATAGAAAACAGATTTCAGTCTACATATTTTCAAAACTCAGGTGTGATAGCTGAAGGGATGCTGAAATGCAGGTGATCTGCAGCAGGATCCACATGGCACTCTTATGACACCTTAACTCAGCCATCCGCCCTTGTGGCTGTGATGGTAGGCGGCCAGGTTTTTGGACCACATGGATCCACAAATATTCAGTCATCATCCTGTCATAAGGACTCCTTGAAGCACTATAAATGGCAAGTGACAGTAATCCGATTGCCCTGCTCTTCCTGCAGCCATATCATCACTGCAACATTGGCGTTGCTTGAGCAGACCTACGCAGTCCGCTGTCATTGGCAACAGTGGCAACTATATGTTTTCAACCCCAGAAACTGTCCCATAGGGTTCAAAGAGCCCTGAACTGTGACACTGCAGCAGAGGAACAGGAATTCCCCAACCATGACATTCACAAGCCTGGAGATGCCAGCAAGCACCAAATGCATAGCAGTGTTCATTATGGAAATTCCTGGCTGTGCTCTAGTTAGATCTACGTGGAAATCCAGGGGCTGGTTCATATTTTAGCCCACAGTTTACAATTAGGCAACATCTGGGCAAGTACAACTGCACTTACAGGAGGCACTTGCAGCTTACAAGTGCCCCCTGCCTGCCCAGATGTTGATTACTTGTAAACTAGCTGTGGTGCATGACATTGTGCATCACAAGCAACCCAACCCTGGCAGCTCACATGACCCCAGCATGACTGTGACTGCACAAAAAGTCAGCGTTGCCATAGCAACAGCACTGATGCACGTGCAGTCACGCAGGGTGCCATGCTCAAGATGGCGGCACCCTAAGAAGGATCGAACACAGGTAAGTGATTGATCATGTGAGGGCTAGGCTGTTGTTGACTAGTCCTTGCAAGTGCGAGTGATAGTCAGTATTAGTCTCTTGAACACTTTTCTGGTCCACAGGAAGGGAAGTGCAAAAACGCACCAGGTTCAGTTCCCAGTATTGCTACTTCAGAGGATCCTCTGGGTTTGTGGGTTCACAGATTAGCAGTCAGTCAGTGTTGATAAGTCTGAATTACCAATTGGGTTGCCATCTGAGAAACAGGGCAGGACCCTTGCACCCTTAATACTCTTCCAAGAAAAGTAAAGGTCAGATATGAATGCACTCAGGATACAGAACAAGTAAAGCAGCACTTACACTTTCCTGTTGCAGCAAACACAAAGAGAACTCTGGTGTATTTGGTTTCTGAATCATATCACTTGACTCTCAAAGTATTAACCAAAGCACACAAAGCCTATAGCACAGAGGACCTTGCCAGGCACATGGGCTTTCAGATGGAAACACAGACAAGCATGGCTAGGTAAAAGGGACCTCTGGACAAAGGTAGAAGATTGTGTAGATGAAAGACTCCATCTTTCTTGTGCACCCCGTGAGCCAAATATGAAAAAAGTCTGCTACAGGCCAATTCTTCAAAACAAATTAGCATTGCTTCAGGAGAAAACAGGAAACGGCTCTCACTGGAGTAAAGCCAATAAAAAAATAACCTATTCAGACTAAATCCTATCAAGAGGAAATAGCCTCCATCAAGGTGGCACAAGCAGGAGAACGTATCAAAACTTTTCTTGTACCCCCCTGTAGATGGAATAGTAGTGTAATCTCTCCAGCAAGAAGCACTATTGAATAAGTTAGGAGTAGTCAATAATTCATGAACAGATAGTCTCACAATTCTCTGTTAAAGCCATTTAACACTTCTAGTCACAGACATTGCACTGCGACACACAAAAAAGAGAGAGAGATTCTAATATTGTTCTATATCATCTAACATCTATCAGCCTACAGGCCTGTCTGGAGCTGCAATACAGCCTTCTGTCACATCCTAGCTGTACACCAGAATAAAGTAGTATGAGAATGGATTGTTAGCTTGTTTCCTCCTCCTCTACAGGGAGCCATGAGGGACGGAGGAGGTAAATTAATTGGCCAATTACCACCCAGGCCACTTTGCGGCAGACCAAAAATGGCTGACTTCCAGAGCCACTTCTAGTCTGCCACAAAAGTGCCATGGAGAAAAACCTCAGGTTCTGAAGCTGGAAGGATTTCAGGGGCTGTGGTCTGCCATGAACCATGGATCATTTCCAATGTGCCTGCCACTTTCACAACAGATCCACAACTCCGCCCCTGAGACGCCCAAAATTGAAGCCATCTGGATCCAGCCTTAACCTTTATCTTTGGCTTTGCTATTTCAGAGATGTTCCTTAGGCAGTACATAAATGAAATAACTTTCTACTGGACCAAAATTGGTGCCTGACCATTTTAAGATTCGACCAGTGTCTAAACTAGTAGAGTATTGCTCCCCTCTTGAGCTCCTTTCCCTCTTCAAGTCCTTAAATGCAGGTTTGCAGAATACCTCATGTGATGCTGTACCGAAATATTATTTTTACACAAAATCACAAGATAAACTAACTAGACCTCTGATATCACACCTGCTGTGTTGTCCAGATGAACTTTACATCCAGATGTCCCTCTCGTGGCAACAATACTCTCTATTTCCAAATTTTACATTATACAAGCAGCTCCTAGATGGTTTATATATGGTAAGATATATGGGAGATTTAAATTATTGTTATAAAAAATGTTATATTGTTTTATTCTACTTATTTCTTACTTTTTATTGGTTATTGACTGAAATAAAGGTTAATGTAACACTAACTTTCCACCTTTGCACAAATGTTGTATATATAATGGTGTTGTAGTCTTCAAAGTGCACCTATGGAGGAAGCAAAGGAAGAGGGGAAACTTTGCTAGATTAAGTACAGCTTTTTTATTTCTTATCTTTGGCCATTGTGCTGCATAGTTCACAAAACAGTATAAGAAGTCTCGCAGAGGATATGGCACTTTGCAAGTGAGATCCCAGGGAAATCAAAAATAGTCTAAAGCTGAATTCCAGTGCAGGTTAAAAAAACAACCAGCCCAAAACTTAAAAGCAATATAGATGACAGAATGTGACATGAATGTTCTCATCTCATCTCCAATCCACCTCTAATGCACTGTTGAAGTGTATTTTATGGTCTTTAATGTGGATTAGTAGTGGGATGAGCACCTAGTAGAATGTGACAGGCATCACCTCTGAATCGCCTTCTAGGTGCTCCTTCCACTGTGTGTGAATACAGCCCAGTAATGATTTCTGTGTACTGCTATTATTTCTCTTGCAGTGCATGTAAACGCAAGGTAAAAGCAGAGACTATGGGAAACGAAAAAATAAATGTTTACTAAAGTGATAGTGTTTTTCTTTTCTGAAGAGTGTATACAAAGCACCATATAAATACAACCTTCAAATTGGGAAATCCAGAATAGAGAAGAGGGGGTGAGATTCCTATTTGAAACCTCCCTTCAGCAACCCAAACATGCATTTTGATTGGTGACAGTTGCAAAACACAGTCTGCAGAGCTCAAGGGCAGGCTTCTAAAAACCTGCCCATCATGATGGTGCTCTTTTCACGTCTCAGAATGAAAAAATGGCTACAGTATTCTTAGGTAAGACAAACCAGCTACACACTGAAACACCAACATAACATGCTGAACTGCCCACTCAAAAATGTTCGAAGAAGTGTTGAACGGCTATGGAAGTAACACAAACATGTTGCTTTTGCTTATAAGACTTTCTGCATTAAAGGAAAAAAAAAACCTTGAGTAAATGGAGCAAAGCTCCCGGCTGGCAGTTTTTACAATACTAAGATATAGTATTTATAGATTATGTGAATCGATATGGTGAAATGACTAAAAACAGTTATTTTAAAAAACAGTGAAAAAGATAAACATACAAAATTGTAAAATCATCCCAAGAATAGCCTACTCCAATTAAGTGGCTTGAATTTTGGTAGCTTGTTGCAGTGTATTGGTCTGAATCTCAGAAGAGTAGAAGAAGGCTGGCTTTTGTACACCACTTTTCTCACCCTTTTTAAGGGGATTCAAAGTGGCTGTGAGTCAGGTGGGATTGTGGGAGTTCAGAAAGAAAGCTGTGACTAGCCCAAGGTCACCCAGCTGACTTCATGCAAGATTGTAGATTCAAATCAGGAGACTATCAGATAAGCATCTGACACTTTAACCATGAGACTAAACTGGCTCACAGTAATACGCTCAAGTAATATGCACAGTAGCAGAGCCTATATGTACAGATTTTGATTTTATTCTTGTATGTTTTATCTCTGTGTCTTTCACATGCTTTTATCCTTTGTGCATTTTAAACTTGATATGGTCAAACTACTAATCATTAAAGTTCATTTCATTTCCTTTTGGAATATGCCAGATGTGTGCCACAGAACGCCATGGTACAAATTGTGAAGGTCTGAGGCTTTGCACATGAAGGTGAACCAGCCCTCATGTACAAAACGAAGTAATCAGCCCTTCTGCTGAAGTTTTGTTATATTTTGCAGCAGTGAGAACACTGGGGAAAGCCCCGGCTGGCCGCTTCCCTCTGGCAGCAGCGATTGTGGGACAAGGTTGCCGGGCAAAGCACATAACCTCCTGGAGCCAGCCACCTTCCCGGAAATGACCTGTCTCCCCTTCATGTAGAACTTTCAACCAAGGTTCTCAGTCAAGTCAAAGCCTCCCACATTTGCTGGAGTTCCCTTCACACAAATGTGAACTATTTTTCCCATTAACTTTGATGTGAAGCAAATGGAAGGCGGGGGGCATTAATCCATATGCCTATTACAGACCAAGGGTGATCTGTGGCATGCACCTATGTAGTATGCTCCTAGTTTGAATCCCATTGCAATGAAAGCTCCCAGTGTAATCTTGGGCCAGTCACAGCTTCTCAGCTTAACCTACCTCATATGGTTGCTATGAGGTTAATATGGGGGAAGAAAAATAGTGTTCACTGTTTTGGCAATTGATAGGAAAGGTTGAAGATAAATGCCACAAAGAAGTTCTAGTTCACAGCTATATCCGAAAGTTTAAGTTCTCAGAAGACACCTGGAACATGGCACAACAGCCCCAAAACCACTACAAATAAGGTGTGGAATGGGCATGCACAGAACCAGGAGCGGGTCCGAGATCGATCCTTGCCCATCCCTATGCCATTCCTGGTGATGCAGGCTGGGCACGATACCACTGACGGAACTAGCAATTCCTAAGAAGTTGAATTGCTCTGACACTGCTAGACGCATGAAGAGATATGAATATCTGCTAGATATGAATATCTGCTAGAATATGAAGAGGAGAGGAGGAAAGAGAGATGACCAATTTATCTATCTACATGAGAAATGTGTTTGCATGGAGATGAAAGCTCCTTGCAGCATAAATCAGCACATAAGTTTTAGCTTTCTGGGTTACTTACTCCATTTTGCTTTCATCTCATCCAATGACGTACCTACACCACTTCAGAAGACATCATGGACTACTGCCAACTATTGCTGTTCTGTATTTTTTACTAATAAATATCTACTAACAAATTTTATTTTTCCTTTTGCAATTTTAGCTACATCCAGATGTGAGTACTAGGGTGACCAAATAGTATTTCTGTCCCACTTCGTCATTTCTGTTTGGCTGTGCCGTTCCCTGCCTTAGCGGAAGGAGGAAGAACACAAATATAACCAACACAAACTACGTGGTTTTAAAAATCAACTTGATAAAATGAAGGTTTCAAACAAACAACCTAATAAATCACTGCTGCCAAAAATGCAAGTTTAGGAAAGAAAGACGGGTGGAATTTCTGGAGTAATGCTTGAGTTGGGCAGGAGCTCCAGGTGGTCACCAATTACCCTATTCAAAGATAAAGAGGCAAGCCAAAGGAGGAAGCAGCAAGGCAAAAAAAGGCGGGAGTAGGAAGAGATGCAAGTGTGGTTTCACAAAAAATGATAACCTGAGTGCTACAACCAGCCAGGAGTGCAGAAGCAGTTTAGACGTACAACTGCAGTTGTTCTTGGATATCCATTTTTCTGCCTCTTTCCCCTATCTTTGTAGACAAGGCTTTTATTTTATTTAAGAATTTATATCATGCCCTTTACGAAAAGAGCCCAGAGTGAGTCCCAACAACAAAAATATTCTTAAAACATTTTTAAAAATATAACCCTCCCTGCCTCCCTTCTACCCTCCCTGGCAGGACTACACCCAGAGGAAGCAGGACATCAAAAGCCTGAGTGAACAGTTATGTTGTAACAAGGCACTGAAAACCAGACAATGAAGGCACCTGGTGAACCTCCATAGGGAGGCCATTTCAGAGTCTGGGGTCCATCACAGAAAAGGCACCCTTGGACGCCCCTGCCCATTGCACCTCTGAGGAGAACTACAAGAAGGCCCTCTCCTTGAGATCTCAATACCCAGACAGCTGCCTTCAGAAAAGGCTGGATTATCAAAGCTTTTGATTATCAAAGCTTTGAGGAGTTCTGCATTTAGCCTCACATTTAAATCATGCTGTATTAACATCACCCCTGTTGCCCCAACCATCGGCTATCCTAAATGAGCATAATATGAGTTGGAATTCCATCACATTCAGAGAGCCATGGGCTAATCTACTTGAAAGACTTAGGTTGCATCCATACCTTAGGCGGTTGCTTTTTTGACAACTAAGGAGTGCAGTGGTCCAAACACTAGGGAACACCTCGAGTAGGGTGTTGGAAGGTCTTGAAGTGCCCCCACTGTATCCTTCCTCAGAGCAGAAAGAACCCAGTACTCTCAGTTGCTCTGGCTACTGCCGCAATGGTGGCAAGAGCAACCTAGATACCTGTTTTGCAGAGGTGCCATGTCCACTTCTAGCATCTTTCTTGGTGAGATGGATTTGGAGTTTAACTGTTGGCTCTGAAGACAGGGGAAAGGGGTAGTTATTTTGCTGGCCCATTTGTCTTGCCTTGGCGGGCAGAAGAAAGCATCTCCACTGCAACATGTCCTATGTCATCAAGGGGTAGATGATACATTACTTAGGGTCTGCTTTTCATACTGAGCTAGTGACTGCTGAAGTCAACCAGTAGTCCTTCCACTATACCTAGCTGTTTACTGTTTTTGTACTTCAAAACTAACTGTCTTTCTGCTCTAGAAGCAATGCCCTTTCTGCAGAAGCCTGATTCCAAATATTCAGATACCAAGATTGTCCTATACTATCATTTCACTAATTTGAAGGTTAATATCTGACATTAAAAAGTAGTTTTAGGTGACCATGTCAAGTTCATTTTATTTCATTTACAGTTTGGAAGAGAAATGGCTATGGTTATCTGTTTGTTTCTTATTACAGATGCCTTTTTTTAACTTTTGGGGAAAGAAATTAAAAAGAAAGAGCACTATAAGCATTAACTGTTACTACTGCTAAGTGCTAATTGTTATTGCTGACCATAATGCGGTAAACAGCACAAGAAAACATAGTTACATGCATGCATTAGCATATAATGAGCTTTTGAAAAACACCAATTGCAATTTCAAGCCTACTCCTTTCAGGAAAGAGGATTTTTAAAAAATAAATCCACATGCATTCATTTCTCATTCAGAAAGAAGAGCCCTTTCTGCACTGGGTCTTAGTCCATTCAAAGAAGGGGTCTAAAAGGCCTGCTGCCCACATGCTATTCTGAGACAACATATGCCCTATGCCCCAGGAATGCTCTGTCTGCAGGGACAAAGCAACAGAATGGGATAAGGTGCCCAAAATGGTGCCTTCTTGTGATCTGCTGCTAGACCTTGATATTGAGGTCTACTGGCATACTAGTAGGTCAGTGGTGGAACCTGTTTGCGCAGCGTCCTGAGAAGTGCCACTGTGAACAAAGGCTCTGCTCTGGCTTTGAGGGCTAGGAGCAGGCTTCAAGGCTACCGTCAGAGCCTAAGACAGGAGAGGCAGGCTGAGTGCAGATGGCCCTATCCCAACCCAGTGGCAACCCATCTCAAGATGGGGTGAGTTGAGCATTCAAAGCCAGGACATCCCATCCTGGCCCAAAGAGACCTTTTCAGCTAGTGTTTTTCTGTGTATTTCTACCACAGGCAGCCCTCTATACCACAGCAAGAGTTTCATATTTCACTGTTTGTATCTTCTCATTTCTAGAAAAAGATCTACAATAGAGCTTACTAAACAGACTATTTTACAAAATTATATCCTAAATATATATCTCAGTTTCATCATCAATGGATGTTTCTGTGTTTTGATATAGCTAAATAAAGACCATCTTGGAAAAGTAAAAATGGGGCACTTTCTAACTGGAAACATGGTTAATCCTATTAGAAAAGATGAACATTCCTTGCTGATCTCCTTAGATACTGCTGCAATGGGCTATTACAGTGCATTCAACAGGTTATGCTCAGGTCATAATTCCTACTTTACTTTGTCTTTACTTTTCAACAAAGAGCCATTGTGACCAAATTGCTTTGGTACTTCTGACTAAGAGAGGTTTCTGCTGCTTTGAAGAACACAAACAGAATTACACTGAAGCAAATCATGCTAAGTGCATTATAATAAATCAATCTATATTTTTATCCAACTGAGACTGAGAGGACTGTTCTGACTAGAAGTAGCACTCCAGGATCCCAGCCTGAGGTCTTTTCCCTCTTCTGTTTGACTTTTGATGTAGAGAATGTTTGTGCATGCAGAAGGAGCCCAATTTAATGTGTTGACTTCTGGGTTTGTTTCTTAGTATTTTAGATTCATTAACAGTGCTTGAACTTAAGTTATGAGTAGAACTTAAACACCAGTAAAAGCACACAAATATAGGTAATTAATTTATAGAAAGACAGAAGTCAGTGTTGCTAAAACTGAATGCTAAAATGGAGGAATGGATTATAAGCCCCAAACTAGCTAGTACCAGGGAGAGGACGTGAATGAGGAAAAAGTTTGATACCAGATGTGATAAAAGCATTGAACACAAGCAAATGGTCAGTCATGTTCCTCATCTGATTCACAAAGCTTAGGAAGTTTGTGTATTCCCATTTTAGAGGGTTTTTTTTTCAGTTTTTTGTCAAACTTTTCAACCTGAACGTCCTTCCTATATAATATGATACAGGCCAACTTCCTAAACAATGACCTAACCAGTAAAGGTTACAATAATAGTACCAATAAAAGTGACCTATAGACCCATAGATAGTAAGGGGGGGGGGGTAAAGACACAAATTGATGTCCCCAGGACTAGACAGATGACTACTGAGCAGGAAGCTGTTTTCACAGTACAAAGGGGGAAGGAGAATAAGCCTCCAAAAGCAATTCTCTCCTTTACCACCTCTGTGACATCCTATCATGCCTAATAAGACATCCTAGGATGGGCTTTTCTTCACTATTCCATGCTTAACCATTGAGTATCATAAAAATGGTAGCCCTAGAATGTCCTTTCAGGCATTTATATTTCTGTCATTCTAGCCATTAGCAACAGTGGAGCCTGGCCATGAAGGCTAGCACCCCTATAAGCACTACAGGAACCTGCTTTCATGGCCTATCATTTAATCCAGCTCTGGATGTCATCAAACTACGCTTTGACTATCGGTGAATCAAAGTACAATTCAAGGACATCAAAGTGAAGCTCCCTATCAAAGCTTTGGCTTCTTCTGCCATTCTGATCCTTGGGCTGGCACTGATTACAAGTACTCCTGTTTACATTCTGGGCACGAAGTATTTCTGCCAGAAGAGACCAAGAACCACCTGCTGAGGTCATTGACAGATACAAAAGCTGAAAGAATCATCTTGCAGCCACATAACATATGAAAAAAGTAGAGAGAAGTTATCAGGCCCCAAATAAATAAACAGATCCTTCTATCCATAAATGCTAAGGCAGGTTTACCAAAGAGATACTCAAATACTATGCTATTTTTATGGGAACAGTTTGACTTACCACACATAAGAAGCATAATGTGATTGCTGGGAAACTCCTGTACCCCACACTAATAAACCATCACACTACTCTCTCAACACAAACTATTCTTAGGAAAAAATGTTTAAAATATCTGTGCCATTTACATTTGGAAATAAAGTTCTATTTTATAACAGACTTCTTTCAATACATTTTTCAAACACAGAAAGAATGGCGACATTATAAAAGTAAAAGAATCATTGAATCATACTTAGCAGTGCACAAACACAACTGCAGTCATACTGGGTGAACCCAGTGATCCCTTTACATCCAGTATCCTGTCTGTGACAATACACAGTATTAAACCATGATAATAGAATGGGCAACCAGCTGACCATGATCTCAGATTAGCAAGCCAGAGAATGAATCTTTCTATATTTCAGAATGATCTTGGCAAGGTAACAGTCAAGAGCAATGTGTCTAATTGTTCACTAAATGTAGTCATATTATTAGCTTCATATAGTGCATAACTGGACAGAAGTTTTCGTTAAAATCACATATAATTCTCATGATTGGAGTGCTGGACAGCACCTGAGATCAGAAATGACTGTAGAACTCTTAATCTAAAAGCATAATCCTATATATGCCTATTCAAAACTCCCACAGAGTTCAGTGGCAATTACTTCCTAGAGAATGGATAAAGAACTGTATATATAATTCTAAAAATGATCTTATGAAATGGTTGTTTAAAACTCAATGACTAATCAGAGCAGGTCTACATAGGTGTCTGTCTGCACCACTGTTACAGTGCATTTTATCTGTGATCAAGAGTAAGTCAAAGGTATACAAAAGATGCAGTTACATTCATCAGTGTGAAAACAGTGAACACCACTAGTAAACACCATGACTATATCCAGCAAGTTGAAATGGCTGGGATGGCGGATCTGTCTTTAGATACATGGCACATAAACGCAGTACTAGTGTTAAAATACTAACCTCTTCAAAGATGTCACATTTGCCAGTCGACAACAGGATGCTATTGCTAGACAACAGTTAAAAGCAAAACAGAAAGCTACCCAAAAAGCCTTTTCAAAATGACCAGCGGCCACAGAAACTTACCTTTAAATCAGGAGGTTTACTCCGGCCAACTGGGTGTGGGGCTGGGTTTGGATTGGAAGCTCCCAAATCCGACAGGGCAGCAGCAGAATCCCCAGGCTTGAGATCCATGGCAGGCAGGGCAGGGGCATCTTCGGCCCCCACGGACTCCTCGTCAGGCTGCTGCAGCTCATTCGATTTGCACCGTTTCATGCTGGGTGAGAAGTCGGGCTCGCACTTCTGCTTCTTGAGAAATGGGAGAGAAAAGAGAGAGAAAGGGGACCAGGACAGCTGGGTCACCGCTGAAGACTGAAGTTCGTTGCACTTGTTAGAGGCGGCGGGGAAGCGGCCGCAGGCCACAGGGAGGAGCTGGGGAGACGATGCCCCCATTCAAACTCACCGCATCGGGTGGCAGCCAGGACAGGGGCGCTGTCACCAAACCCTCCCCCACCCCAGTAAACTTTGGCTGCTTAGACTAGTTGCAACGACAACTGGCAGCCGCCGGGGTGAAGATACTTGTGCAAAAGGCGTGCAAATGAGAGGCTCACACCTCGCCCATCGGTTCCAAGTCCTCCCGGTACTCACTGTTTAGGAAAGCAAAGGAGCAAGCCGGAGCCCAGCGCCGCCTCGCATGGTTGCAAATTCCCTTCCGATGAGTGCATGTCTCCTTTGCTTGGCTTTTTTTTCCGCGCAATGTTTTGGACAGCTGCTGCCTGTCTCTGCAAACACCCCCCTCCTTCGCTCCCTGCAGAGGACCTGCTCTCCGCGGCTCCTCTCTGGGCTCAAGAGCAAATCCCTCATCCTAACCCACCCAGCTAGCCAGCCGGCCTGATGGCCTGACTGACAAGTCCACCCGCCAATCCGAGCTGCAGCCCTATCTGGAGAGCGCGAGGAGGACGTGCCCTCGCGCCGTTTCCAGGCTTGGTTGGCCCGTGGCCGCCAGCCTCCCCGCCTCCGTCGCCCCGCCCACTCGGCGCCCCCCTCCCGCTGCCCGGGAGCTGTCAAGAGGGGAATGGTGCTGCACCGGGATGCGGCTTTGCAGTGCGGGCAGCGGTCGCCGGCGTCGCCGTCTTACTTGGCGGGGCCAGCGGCAGCCGCTGTCTGGAAGAATACCGTCTCCTCCTCTGTGAGTTCGCGGCCCGCTCCGGAGTCCATCCAGTCCGGATTTGTTGAAGTGGGCTAATGGCATTGGGGCGGGGGCGGGGGATCGTTGCTTCTCCCATTGCCATGGGAACTCCTCCCACCACTAGCTGGTTGTTCATCAAGAGGTGCCCGAGAGCCTTGAATTCATTGGCAAGAAATAGGTGGCAGCCGTGTAATCTCGATTGGTTGCCTTCCCATCGGCATCTTATAGATTTCAGAGATGCGCACCACATTTATGGCATCCATCTGCAAGAACACTGGGCCTGCGCTTTGCTTTTCCCAGTCTCTTTTCTGAAAACCTCCTCCTGGGCCTCTCCAATGCAAAATCACACTCTGGTCTTCTGCCTTTGTTGTCCTTCTCCTGTTATCCCCACTCAAGATCGGCCCAAACGAGCAGGCAAACTAGGAAGCCGATAAAGGGGCCGGGATCCGAAACGTGCCAAATTAGATTGAAGCAATTCCCTTCCCTGACATAACACTTTGAAGCTCGGCACACATACTCCTGTGCTCAAATCTGAAACAAGCACCTTGTAAATTTGTTTCTGTGGAGACAAGAGACAAGCATTAGGCGCAAGAATTAGTGCCTAATGGTCATCTTTGTAGCTGCAGGGGAAGGGCTGCTTAATCCTCTTGAAATAAGAATAGTGTATCAGAAATTGACTGAAACTTCAACATTAGGAAGCATACTGCTTCCAATAAAGACATAGGTAAAACCCAACAGCTTCTTAAACACAGTATTGGAGAGAGAATTTTTCAGAATGCCCCTTTTGTTGTTAAGAAATTCCCAGGTTCATCACTTCTGTGCAGGTGATTTTAAACCACATGGCAGGCAGTACCAAAAATCCAAAGATCTAGTCAGTGCTGTGGCACTGCTGTCTATTGGTGAGAGGGAACCCCCGGTGATATATTGCTAGAGAGATTATTTGAAGGACTTTTAATGAAAGACACTTCTAATTATATTATCCTGGAATGTTTACATCGTGTTTTGCTTTGCTGTTTTTACTGAGGTATTCCATAAGGGCTGCTTGCTTGATACACAATGTTGTTTTTAGCTGGCACTGACCAGAAAATGATTTTAACTGTAGCAAAAATCTTGACAGCAACAGAGAATGTGAAAAACTGAATTACACTGGAACTTTCCTTTTTATATATGAAGCAGATAAACCTGAAATACTAAAATTATGTAATTTAAAGCCTGCCACCATGAAAATCTGTTTCAACTTGTATATTTGGAGCTGGATGCTTTAGATAACTGGATGCAATAAATCCTATCTATGCATATGTTATTTTTGTTATCTGAAGCACACAGAACGGAAAATGACTGGAGCCCATGGCAAGGCATTCAAAAATTGTCCTATTTCCTCATGATGAAACAAGGGTTGCCAAAGTCATGGCTAGTCCGACTATGAGGACCATTTTGATCAACTTCATTATCACTTTTATTTTTTACAATCCAATAACTTACAAAGATTGGGAAGGACAGAAACTGGTTATTTCACTCCCTTCAACTGAAGAAAAAAATCTATTGGAAAGTAACTCAAATATCTGAGCTGCATGAGTCACAAAGCCCTACACAATTATGTCATAGAGTATTCAGAAAATCTGTGGCCAAGAAGGGATGGCTGTGTATCACTCTGTAAAATACAATATAATTCAATGTTTGGTCTGCAACATTCCTTGTGTTGTGCTCCCTTTTTTCATTTAATATACTAAGAGTTTGTTAGAGCATACTCCATATATGAATAGTAATGCAGTTGTAAGATGTAAGCTACCAAATCTAAGTTACAATAAAACACCTTTAGGCAACCTCATTTTTATCACAGTATCATTTGTTAAAGGCCTTTTCTGCAATGGGCCTTATTCTGGATTATATCTTGAAATTGGCATGTGCCATCTGCCTGCTGATGCAGACTCTGGCAGATCTCACCAGGCTCCATCTTTAGTCTGCACCAGCATGTGGATGGTAGGTCCATATTTTGAGATATACAGCCTATTCAAACTTAGGCCTCTGGTATGCAATTAGGACAGATCAGAGCTGTCCTAATTGCATACCAGAGGCCTAAATGCAAATAGGTCCATAATCTAGAATAAGGCCCCATGCAGAAAAGCCCCAAAGCTGGCTACTTCAACCATAAAAATCCGTAGGTAAAAATCTTTCTTTGGTTCCTTGATGAGACATTTATCAAAATGGCTGTTTTGCCCCCTGCTTTAAGATTTCTGTAACTCTATGAAGTATCTTGAATAGCTGAAGACCATGGACTGGGTCATAAGACTCACATGGAGCATAGTTTGCAACAGGCCAAAGCGTGGTTTGAAGAGATCAAAGCAAGCCTTCCAGTTGTACCTCCCCTCAAGCCCAGCAGCCCTATAAGTTCTGATGCATAGGCTACCTGTTGCTGATTTGAAAAAATAAAATAAAAATCCCCAGCTTCGTGGTCCTCACAGAAAACAAATGTGTAACATGGATAACCAATAACTCCAGATTCCTGTTCACCAAAAAATACCTCTGACCTGTTTTTCTCCCTATGTATAACACAGTTATTTAATACTTATTGGCTACAATATAATAACACTCAGTAGGAGCCCCCCATCTGGGGCAGAAATCCCTCATTTCCTACCTCCAGTGTCAATATCACGCATAAATGGCAGTGAACATTGGGGGCGGGGGCAGTAGCTAAGGAAGGCCCACCTAATGCCATGCCGAAACTTGCTTTTTACTGGGCAAGGGGATCAATGTGATAGTGGTGGCAGCACAGTAGAGCAACAGAGGAGTTTTGGTATTGGATGCTAGTAGTGGCAACAGGGTTACGGTGTTGAGGTTGGACCCTTCCCAAGGTGATGGGAAGCAAACCTGCTCCATTGGCAGCCATCAATTGACCAGTTCACGTCGCCGTTGGCAATCCTGTACGCCGCTGCTAAGCTGTCCTGGATGAGTCAGTTTCTGCTTGAAATGGACAGTGCTGGGATTATCCAATTTCAAGATTGCCCCATTGAAGAAATAAAAGTTCCCCAAAAAACCACAAATGCACTTTGGTCTCCGGGAAGAAAAGACAGGCTCAATAATTCTAAAATACAAAGCATGACTAGGGCTAAAGTGGCAAGAGGTTACTTTTAGGCATCGAGAACAAGGCCTGAAAATAAGCCCCCATCTTGCAGCCCAGGATAATCTCAGGTCTTGACTGAATGCCAGTGCTCATTATTTGAACACCAAGTATTTCAACCTGATATTTCTCATACTATATTCTATATTAAGGGCTCGATCAGTTAAGGCTGTGGTTGGAGGACAGCAGCTGAAGTTGCAGCAGTATAATCCCATGTGTCCCTAGATGCTAATGTGGTCCTATAAGAAAGTTTTTAGGGATGAAGGGAGCATGTACCATGTAGCAATATAAATGCAGTTCCTATGCATTATTGTGACCCAGCATAACATTGGAGTTATCTTGGAAATAACATCTTACATTATTCTGTTTGAAAATTATGGTCTCCTGAGGAGCCCTCAGGAGCCATTCATTATGAATGAGAATATGAATGAGAAATCCTGGTGTGGGGCTGCATGACCTTTTTCCCCTAATAAGATTGCCACTGGTCTTTTTGTTTCAGCACCAAATTTAAAAACATAAGTGTTTACCCAAAATTCTGGAATCTGTCCATCAAATGCTTTTCACCTTCTTGGTATTATTATTTTGTTTGTTGTATGAATTTTAGTTTCCCTTATTCTGAAATTGTGTGATGATTAAGGCAGGATTTGAACATTTTTTAGTATCTTGAAATACACATACTGCAATCAGACAATTAATCTTTACGTCCGTGCTTCATATGACCTACTTTTTAGGCAGATCCTAAGTTTATCTCAAAAAATTTCTGAAGCAACAGAAGAGGGACATTTGGCAGCCGTTGGGCCAAGGGAAATGTAATTAAAGGCTTTATAACATTTTTCTGTGGTCATAATAGGAGGGTTCAGTGTTTTCAAATAAATTGATTTACTGCACTCAAAGAACACTACTGTTTCAACAGGCCACAGATGACCTGTTTCATCTAAAGGAAATAACTATGATGAAAATGAACTGTGATGGATACATATGTTTCTCTCATCTCATTTTAATGCACTTTCCATTTCTCGGTGAAACAGATTCAAGTCAGTGCAGAACAGATGTGTATTGCAGCAGGTGGCCTCACTGGTCAAACCAGTTCTGAAAGGAGTTATTTTTACATCACTCTATTGTAGCTTTATGTATGCATTCATTAGTCTGCATGAGGGCTACAGCCTTAATGTTTCTGCTGCATAATGCACTTTTCAATCCAAGGTACTATATTGAGACAGAAGACCAGTTTTGCCAGGCTGACATAGAAAAGCCTATGAAAGAGCCTGGGGAATATCCATATTACTAAACAGCACATGTGAAGCACTATGGAAAAGAATTTGTGCCATTTGAAAATCAAGGGCTACTGTGTGACTGTAGGGCCTCAGCTCAGAATACAGAATTGTTCTACATGCAGAAAACCATAGGTTCAATTCCTGGTATCACCAGATAGAATGGAGACACACCTTCCAACAAATTTGAAACACTCCTTCCAGGACTTGTAGAAAATACAAGCACAGAAAAACCAAAGACCCTTTCTGCCTTATATCTCAAAATAGGAACCTGCCATTTTCTTGATGGTGCAGACTACAGAAGAGTCCAGGCAGGGGCCTACTGTATTCTGCACTAGCATGAGGATGGCAGATTCCTATCCTGGAATATAATCCACAATAAGACCTTGTGCAGAAAGGGTCAAAGCTCTAATACCCCTTATATCTTGTTTCATTCTAGTGTATTTGAATTTGATGCACTTCCCTATTTACTAATTACTAACCACTATCACACTTTGTAAAACTGATATATGGTGTTATGCTGAGATTGTTTAGCAGTAAGAATGATTAGCATTTCCTATACATAGATATTTAAGGAATTCAACTAGACCAGCCCTTCTGTTAAAATGTTACAGTTAAAACAAAGGATCTGTGACAAAATAGACCCACAATATAAGCCAGAGGCAGATAACAATTTTTAAGTGCCTGGATGAGATTTCTGTTTCCATGGTGAACACACATCACTCTTTTGCTCCTCCATACTATCTGGCCAGATGGATTTTTGCAAGTTTTTGGAACATTATGGAAATCTGCAAACTAAAGACAAAAGTGAAATGAAGGTACAACTGTGTACCACCAGTCCTGCTTTTAAACGGCTTCAAACTCTTGGAAAGAAAGGTACCTTCATTTCTCAAGGTGATCAACAGAACAAAATGTTCTAAGCAAAGTGGTTTATGAAAATATTCCACTCCTTTATTTTTGTTAAAAATTTCTACCTTTAATACATAAGTTCACAATACAACAGAGCTTTAAATTTTACAGCCCATGGATCAGAATCATAAAGTGATAGTTCATCTTGGAAGCCTCTCATTGATTTTCCTGAAACAACCTTTGATCTACAGCAAATCTAAACAATTTTGGAGAGATAGAAGCAATCATCCAATCAGAAGCTTTCCTTTTCAGTACCATCCTGCAGTCCTGGGGCCTTTCCGCACTTGGACATATTCTGGAATATATCCCACAACAGGGACCTGCTATCTGCATGCTAGTGCAGACTATAGCAGGCCCCAAGTGAGGCCTGCCATAGCCTCCATTGGCTTGTGGCCAGAAGACTGTTATCCCAAGATATATTCCAAAATAAGGCCAAGTGCAGAAAGGGCCCTCATCAATGGGTCATCCCAAGGCTATCCTAAGCATGTTATGTTGGAAATGAATGATGTTGAGGAGACTCATTTTATAATTGTGCTTCACAGGCTTGTGCATTGGACCCGTTGCAATTCATGGATTTGAGTATACTTAGCCCTCTTCTAGATGTGGATGGTTTTATTCAGTGCCTTTATTTGACAAAATCATTCTGACAGAAACAGAATTTGACCAACTGTCAGAATCTTGAATCTCATAAAATATATGCTTTGAGATTGTAATGCACAGCTTTAAGAACACAATACCTAATAGCACTGTACAATAGGTGCCATAAAAGTAAAAAAAATGTTTCAATCTGCATTATGATTTAGTCTTGAAATCTTAAGAATATTTATACCAATTAGGTCTGCTCTGTACTCCATGGATGGGGAAGAACTAAAACTGAGTGTTCAAGAAAAAAAGTTTGTAGTGACCACAAAAGCTACAGTTTCCTCTTAGCTTCCCTTCCAGCCCCACCTTGAATCTCAAGCTTCAGAGTAAAAAGAATTTTCCTGCTTCCATAGGCTTGTAGTACATGCTCAGAACCACTAGGGGGCTGAGTTCTTTCTACTCCATGCAATAGCATGCAATTATGGTGGCGGCAAGCAAAAGGCATCCAGCTTCTCTTCCTGCTGCCACAGGATGTGACATCAGAAGGACCTCTGGCCTACTCACCTGACCGAGTTCCACCAATCACCTCGCTGGATTGTGCTTTTGCATCATTTCCTCCATGCCTCCACTGACTGCTGTAGTTAAGCCCTGGAAAATTAAACTCTTGCGCTCTTTTCCAGCTGATCCTGTCTCCCGCCTGACTTCTTTCCCCTGTGCTCTCTGTCTTTATCTCGCCGTATGAGCATGTGGCGATCTCTTATCGCATGCCGGTGACAAATAAGGGATTAACAGCCGGTGATCGTACCAGCAACCACTGGTACCAAGTATCGTTGCAGCCCTTGGGTTGTAACCAAGCATCTCTGTGGTTTTCAGAACGGCAGCTAAGACCGAGGTAGCCATAGGCTGCCTCCAACCAGGTTTCCCAGAGCCAAGATTTCAGGTTGCAGAGCGCGACTGCAACAAAAGTTATCTATTCAAATCTAGCACTTGCTCTTACTCTAAACTGGTCATTCAGTCATAATAAGCTTGTTCTGATATGTATGGTTCTTCTTATTTGCCTTGAAATGCCAAAGCATTTGGGCTGGCTAATGATTTAGAGGAAAATGCACTATGAAAGTGTATGAAGAATGCAAAAGAGACCAAGGGCCATTCATTTTTAGCTACCAGCTTCTACATCAGGGATGGAGAAGTTATTGGTCTTTCAGATGCTTCTGGATCCTGTCAGCCTCAGTCTTCAGGGGTAATATGAGATGCATGCTAGCAGTATCTAGAAGGTCATAGGTTTCCCATTTCTGTTCTAGTTTTTTTTTTAAAAAAAAATGTTTACAAAGTGATTCAGAGATTAAAGTGTGCTGAAGGAATGTCCACAATTGCTGTCAAGATCATTGGCTGATATCTCACAGTTACTGGGGATTAAAGAGGCACCTAAGCAATTGCAAGGTTTATCTCTAGTGGGTGCAGGGAGATGCAGAAGCCATGGTCCATAAGAAAATCTGGTGTCCTATGCATTGCCTAATGAATCCCATGCTTTGCAGTAAGAAAAGAATACAACTTTAAGATAACAACAATTGAAACTAAGTCTTGTACACAAGCCTTCAGAGATTAAAAAGACAGGAACTTGAATTCATCCTCACCAAGCATGCTGAGGATTCTGCAATGTGAAGTGGTAGTTTCCATTAAAAATGGTAGGCAGACAGGGGACTCCTATCGAGGCTGAATCTCTGGTGGAAAATGGAAGTTTTGAAAAAGTAATTCTCAGTCCCCTTAGCAGCCTAATTGCTTCCTATAAATGCAGGTTCAATACTTGCTTGAAACAACTGATCAGTAGAAATGTAAGGAACATTACACCAGCGTAGAATATTCTTAGAACCTTGAATAAAATTTGTAATCTAGATTACAAAATAGTGTCTTACTTCCAAGCAGATACTTAAGGCAAGAAAGACTTCTTATTAATTCATCTTCCTTTAACACAGAGCAGCTATGTCTCAAAAAGGGCAGAAATTAATGGAATTTGAAAAGGCTATTTTGTTATCACTGTTAGTAGACAACATACCTTTTTTCTTTAGATTCTCATTTATCCACGTACACAGCAGTAACCAATATACAGAGGTTTTAAAAATCTATTAAATGGAATAGATAAATAAGTTTCTGCAAGATAACCTGTGCAACCCACTCACCTTTCACTTCAATATCAGCTCCCTTTAATTTCTTCTTTTTAATAGTCTGAGTGTTTTTTTTTTCATATACACATCACATTAATCAGTTGAGCATCAGGCATGGAAAATATTTGTGTGTTATATTGAACTATTATAGTGAAATGCCAGATGCTCCTGCAGTAAGTATACCCACAACAGCTTCTGCATGTGTGAGCTGGTTGCAGCAATTAAGCTGAAATTAGGACTTGAAAGACCAGAAAAAGAAAGAAGCTGGAATTTAAAAGAAGGAAATAAGGAAAGTGAGCTATTAGGGAAAAAATATCTAATTTAGTGGCATGAGTAACATTTGCACAAATCAGCCTTTCATTTTGAGATCATAATGGCCAAAGGGCATCAGAGGTCACTAAAGTGGAGCAGGAATAAAAGAGTTCATTTTCTATTTTATGAGAAATGTTAAGAGCCACATCCGCTAACTTGAAGATGGGTCTGTGTCTTGAGATATAATATTGCTCTTCTTAAAAGTTTTGTTCTGGATGTAGATCTGTAAACACCAGAATTAGCCTCCTGTGTTCTGTGGCATGTTTGCAATCTGGGGGTGGTGGTGTTTATTTATTTGCACAGATTGTTTCAGTGGCAACCATTGTGATGAACTTGAACTAACCACTAGTTGATGACAACCCAGCCCCCACTCACCTGTGTTCAATTGCCAGGCTGCTCCTCTGCAGCGAGCCACCATCTTGAGTGCAGCCACCTGTGCAATTCTGCATACATCAGCGCCGTCACTACGGTGATGCTGACACTTTGCGCAGTCTCGTCATGGGGGCATTTGAGGTCCCAGTGTCCTTGTGTGGGACTGCAGACGACCTCCTCAACTGGCAGAAGTGCAGATGGTCGCCGGCTGGTAGGATCTGGTCACGTGGGGTGAAGGTGAGGTGGTTTGTGGTGTGATTTTGTGCACCACAGGTAGTTGATGATTAGGCAGCATCTGGGAAGACAGCGGAGTGGTTTGGGCAGAGTTCAGTGGTTGATTTGCGTGGGAACGCCTCTTCAGCTTTTTTGAGCTTTCTCGCTTGACATTTTCTATTTAAGCAGAGTGCTTTCATTGTCTTCTCTTGCTATTAATTGTAGTTGGTTGCTAGATGACAGGGCAAAGAAGAAATTGTACTTACACCTGCTGTAGATTTACTTTCAGTGTGTGAGTAAGGATGTGCACAAATCTTTTCCTGTTCACACTGAAGTGAATGGCACAGAACTTTACATTTGGGTGATGGAGTTACTTCAAATGTGCTATGCTTTGAATTCATTTCAGATCCCTGTCACCACCAGTCTTCCCTCCAGACCCACTCTAAATCTGCTACAAAGCTTCAAACGAAGGCACAAAAAGCTTTCACTTCGCATGCGAAGGTCAGTCTTCAAAAACAGCCAACATTCTATTCACATGCAAAGTTTTGAACCTTCACAATTCATATAAGATGACAAACATTTTTCACCTTTCCTTCTATATGAGTCTTGGTTGTTTATCATCCCCAAATGCAAAACATGGAATAATAGGCTTTTGTTACAATACCGCAACACATCCTTACAGCAAGGATAATTTGACAATGGGATGAGTGGGGGTAGTCTCTCTTTGATCAGAAATATATGAGCACATGCTGGATAGGTATAATTTGGAAATGCTTTGATCTAGATACTGGCATGAAACATAGGGTTGGTGTCAACGGTGTAACTGGGTCCTTTGAGTTTACAATTTGATGGTTTATCTTCCAAATGAATAACTGATTTTTGATTGCTTCAATTATGGGTGTTTTTCCACCGTCACTAGAAGTACCCATTAAGTACCCATTAATGGGTACAAAAATGCCATTACGTACCCATTAATGGGTACTTAATGGGTACTTTTAGTGACAGTGGAAGAACACCCTACATTTTCCTTGCAATTCCCTCACCAACATCAAAATGTCATTTTTATGGTCTTCTTGGTACCCCATATGATTCAAGTGTGTCAAAGGTGTACACCCACTTTGTCAACATCTCTCCCACTTTCCTAGTTCATTCTCTTGTCCAGAAACTTGCTAAAGTCCAGACTTAAGCATCTTGATCAGAAAGGAGAAACAGCATTCTGGTTCAGCTAATATGTGGGTTTTTAATGCTGTTTAAAATGGGAAGTAAACCAGGTTTTTAGCAGGGGAACTGATCAGAGGCAGGTTGCATTTGTCTGGTCTGTGTTAACGAGGAAGCGGAAAATGGAAGGAGTTCCAAGGCACAAGTCATGCAAAACAATTATCCTTGTTAAAAATAGGAAGAGCAAAAAGAAAAAGGCAGTTTACACAGAGCCTGCAATAGTTGATAGAGAGGCAATTGGAAATACCTTTCCAAACTTTTTTATTTAATTTATTTCTCCCTCCCTCCCTCTACCCAAAAGGGCTCAGGACATGTTTCAACAGTAAAAACAAATATAAAATGAACATATTAAAACAAGAACAGTGCCTGAAAGTGGGGAGGAGAAGCTGTTTCTTTAACCAATGGAAAAGGGCGAATATTATTAAATGCTTTACTCTGGAATATCCATAGTGGAATAAGTAACTGACATCTAGATGCAGGGTTAAAATACCAGGATCTCTTAATATTTAGCTTAGATGATCAAGCTTGCATTTTCCTTTTCTCTCAGACTTGCAGTGTTCTTCTGGAACTGATCCAGATCTAAATGCAGGAAGTAAGAAATCACTGCAAGAGCTATTCATTATAATACTAAACTCCTTAAATTGCTTTTGAAGTAGCTTCTGAAGATATTTAATAATGCAAGGTAGGAATTATAATGAGAATGACCAAATAATAAGAACTTAGTGCTCTTGGGATCTGGTAAGCCTGATTTTTGACATGAGAGGCTATTGCCAGAATGGTACCAAATAATGAATTAACTTTGATTAATGTGGCTGGGCAGCTTTGCATCCAGGTAAGTAAAAGTATGCATATATTTCTGCATTCAGTGTGAAAATATATAGTGCACTTTTATAATTGTAGAACATTCTTCAGGAAAAAAAATCTGCAGAAATCAGTACCTATGCAGTTTGGTCCTAGAGATTAAAAACAAATGGGATACAAAACAAGTCCACAGTTCACATACAATAACATTCTTTACTTGTACTGTTGATAGTTTAGAAAAGCACAAAAGCCTTTCACTCCAAGAAGTTTTCAAAAAGTAATATAATAGGTAAGACTTCTGTACTACACAAATCTACATATAAAAACTGAATTTATGTCATTCATAAAGGCATTTTCATGACAAGCTCTGGTGCTGCAAATAAATCCATCTATTGTTCTTTGCAACAATATGGAAGAACGCACATGGTCTCAGGGCAGATTTCAACTGCAGGAGCTGATGGAAAGATGACCTGTGGTTCATCCAACCGCCTTGGGGTTTGTAGTCTGGAATTTCTGTCCCTTCATACACTGGCCTCTAGATCTAGACCAAAGGGCCTTTGATTTGGATCCTGAGCTTCCTGACCAACACGTTGATCTGAATCAAGGAGGCCCTGCCCTCATTAGGCTGGTTCTATTTGCATAAGACAAAGCCAGATCCGGATGAAGAAGCTCTTGATCCAGCTCTACTGTAGACCAAGGACTGTATTCTGGATCACTGAGGCATGCAGATGGCCTACCACAGCAAGTGGCCAAAAATCACTCACCACACATCCAAAGGCTAGGAACTGTGGGCATTTCTGCACTGCAGGGCAAAAATAAAAATAAAAAAAATCTGGATCCAGAGGCAAAGGCTGGATCGCCTTCTGTACTGACAGCATCAATCTGGATCTATCGCTCATCCCTGCAAGTTTAGAAATGACAGTTCCTACTGTGGAGCATAGTGGGAGGGTTTTTGGTACCATATGCCGCACCAGAAATCATTTCTGGGGAATCACAGAGGTGTGCCATCTGCATGCCTCCATGATTTGGATTAAGGCCCTTAATGGGGTGTACAGTAGATTCAGATTGAGGGCCTCTCGATCCATATCTACTTCCATCCTGTGTGGATGGATCCAGCCTATGGGGGCCCCCACAATCCACATCAACATGTGGATGCCAAGGCCCAGATGCCCTCTAATCCACATCTAAGCCCTCGTGCTGAAAAATCATTCACTCCTAGCCATTGGAGGGTGGGAGTGGCTGTCTGTGAAGCTTGCTTGAGCTTCACAGCATCAGGGAGGCACTTTTTTGGTTTTTATATCCCACTTTTCTCACCTTTTAAGGGGACTCCAAGTGGCTGACAAAACTTCTGTTCTTCTCCCCACAACAGAGACCCTGTGAAGTAGATGGGGCTGAGAGAGCTCAGAAGGAGAGATGTGACTACACCAAAGTCACCCAGCTGGCTTCGTTGTGGAGTGTGAAATCAAACCGGAAAACTACCACATATGAATCTGACACTTTAACCAGGTTTAGCATCATCCATGCAGATGGCACCAATCTAGCCCTAGCCTCCCTGCAATCCGGATCTACTGACTGGAAATCTACTGCTCTGCAATGCAGAAAGGGCCTCTGTTATTAGAGGGCTATTCCTTTTCCTAAGGCACTCACACAGCAGCAGGTAGAGAACTCAATGTACTTCTATAGCAGAGCAGGTAGTGAAACCCAGGGACTCCTGGATTCTATCCTAGTGTTCATAACCACTGCACCAATACCATTATTTTATTACAGAGAGATACCACTGACTGAACTAGGCATCCAAAGCAGGTGCTTTTCCACTGAGCTACTGCCCTTCTTAACGCTCAGCATTAAAAAAAACCTTAAAACGTGTGGATATTTGCCCCTGCCATCTTTTCAGTAACATCTTGAAACAGGAGCACTGCTGAAACTATGTAATGTGATGTAATTCTGAAATGGACGTTTTTTTGTATCCATAAACCTGAAGCTGGTGAAATGGGCTAGAATTACTGGTCTTGCCCCCATGGTAATCTAATTTCTCAAATATTACTACTAATCAGCGTTGGACGATTTATCAGTTTGCATTTAATGTGACTATTATCTTCCTCCACCCTAAACAAAAATCCCAAACGAATAAAGCCTCACCCACCCAATCCCTGAAACGGAATACAAATCCCACAATACATTTCGCAAAGCCCTCCCACGCAATCCATCAGTCCGTGTAAACAGGGCTGCAGTTCCGTCCCCGAGCCGTCAAAGGGAACTACTTCCTCGACTACGGACTACGTCCCCCATAGTGCAAGGCTACCAAGAGAGACCATTGGAGTCCGCCCCTGGCCGTCTCCCCCTCCCCGTTAAAGCGCCCGGATAAAGGTTCCGTTCCGTGCGCAGTGCGACTCGGTGCGACGCTGCTGACACGGGGGAGTCGGAGGCCGAGCTTGCGGCGGCGGCAGTGGGAGCAGCAGCAGGGCAGCCTGGCAGCGCCGGAGTCCCCGCCGTGGTGGGAAGAGGACCGCGGGCCGGACGGGCCGGGGGACGAGATGTCGGGTGGATGGGGAGGCCCCTCGGCCCGGGGCGGAGGAGGGACCGGGTTAAGCCGCGAGCTGTGTCGTACGTTTGGCCATTACAACCGGCACCTGGTGCGGCTGCAGCAGAACTTGCGCGAGACGAAGAAGTTCTTCCGCGACATCAAATACTCCCAGGGGCCTGCCGTGTTCCCTGTCGCTGGTACTGGGCCTGCCGGGGAGGAACCGACGCCTCAGCAGCAGACCGCTCCCTCGGCCATTGATAGCGCCCTTGCGGTGGGTGCCTCCCTGCAGGCCGGTAAGGAGGTCGTGCAAGAGATGGGGTGTGTGTGTGTGTTTGGGGTGGGGAGTCCCGGCCTGGGACCAGAGGCATGGCTCCTTCTCAGGTGAGTGGTAAAGGGCGCATCGGAAGGCTTAGAGGGGCTGCTTGGAAGAAGGGCGTTGCGCAGTAGGTGGGAAGGGCTGTATAGACGCTTGTGCCCTGATGTTCTTTCAAGCAGCACAAGCTGATACATATTTTTATCCCTTTCCCTATTTTATCCGCACACCTGCCCTGGGACTTTTGTGGGCCAGTCAGATTTGAATTTGGGGACTTCCAAGTGCTAGTCTTGACATGGTGGCCCCCAGGCTATCTTGGCTGTCAGTCAGATGATTTCCCCTGCTCTTGAGTCTTCTCAGTTGGACCTAACCTTCCCGTGAAAATGCTGAAATTCGAAAGGTCCTCCCAGCAAGTACTGCAAGGCATGGTGTCTATCTGATGAAGTTACGCTGGGGTAAAAAATGGGAGTCAGTCTTGAGCATTGTGTTGAATGCCTTATTGCTGTTGGATGTGGCTTACAGACTACCTCCGCACAAAAGGTAAACCTCATGATCTTCTCAGAACTACAGTGGGAGTGCCAGCCATGCCATAATAGTGGTGTCCCCAATACAGTGCCAATTGCAGTGAGCAAAAATTGTTGGGTTTCCCATATTTGTCCTCCTTATCAGCCCACTGGGAACTTCTAGAAGCTAGCCAAGTGCACAAAAGACAACAAAGGAAAGGGGACAGGGGCTTGACTGATTTCTGACAGTCCCCAGGGCGCCAATCACATTCTACTTGTAAGACATACAGTTAAATGGGAGTTTGCTGCTTGCATGTAGCAGGAGACAGCAAGATGCAATTGTGGCATCTTGCTTAGATTCCATATTGCCTCTAGCCCTGTGGAAGCAGTCACAAGGATGATAATTACCTAAGAGGGCTTAAAGGAGTGCTTCCTTCAGCACAGGCCTTATGGGCCTTATTGGTAGTACCTTCAATGGTTTGAAGAATGGTAGAACATAAGAAGGCCTTCTATTCTAATAGCTTCTCAGTTATGGAATGCTCTCCCATCTATGTTGCTCTATTACTATATGTACTATTACTATTATTATTGTTGCTGCCATTAATTAAAGTTATATATTGGTTTTCTTTGAAAGGTCAAAATGATCTGCAGAGTTAAAAAAACTGAACAGAACAAGAGTTTTGTTTTATGATTGATGAAAATTTATCTTTCTACCAGTTATTTTCTGTTCCACTTGCCAGTGGTAATTTACTGAATTATGTTCATTGTTTTTATTTCTTATGAATAAAGTATCTTGCCTTTGCCTGCTGCAAACAGCTTAGGTTTTGAATTCTTGAAAGATTGTTTATCTAATCCCTTTCCATCCTTCAATATTGAGATCTGCCAATAAGCCTTTATTAACAGCACCCTTTAGAATAAAGGTTGTGGGCATGTAAAGTTGTGGCATCCAGAATAACCAACTCTGTTTCAACTAATAATATTTACGTGCTCAATCCAGATAATCTTGAAAACATTCTTCTGTATCTAGGAATTTGAAGGATTGGGCAGTTTATGTCATGCTAATATTCTGAAAGAATTAAATTTTAACTTGCTGTTTTAGTTTGGTTGGATTTATAGCTGTTTTTATTGATTATGACCTAGATTTTATTTTATTTTCATTTTCATTCTGTCCTATACTCTGAGGTCTTAGGGCAAGTTGCAGCAACTATAATATATGCATGCAAAAATTAAAACGGTTAAAAATAGTACAGTATATGGAAGAGAACTACTTTGTCAGCAAAAGACATGCATCTTCAACCATCTGAACAGATAAAGGATGGCATTTAACACATCTCAGAAGCAAGGTCATTCCATGACCTGAATCCGCAATGGGTTCTCAGCCATTTAATTTGTAAAGGTGGTAGCACTGCTTAGAGGACCTTTCCAGTGGATCTTAATGCACAAGCAGATATGTTTCAGAGGAAGTGCTTATTCAGATATTTTGGCCTCGTATCTTTTAGAAGTCCTAATTAAAACCTTCAGCTGGCCTGACAACCAGTGCAGTTCCTTTTAGACTGGCCTGATATGCATCTGGCCAGCAGTGCCTGTTAGCATCCTTGCTGCTGCTCTGCTAATTGCAGCTTCCAAACTATATTCAGGGATAACCCCGTGGAGATTTCATTGCAATTATCCAGTCTTGAAATTAACAGAGCATTGATTACTTTAGTCAGTTCCCCTCTGCCTAGAAAGGTTTATAGCTGGCAAATCAAGCAGAGTCAGAAGTAGGCATTTCTGGCTGCCACTACCACCTGAGTGTCAAAGTGACAGGGATGAATCCAAGAATACCCCTGGACTGCAGAGGGAGTGCAACTCTGTCAAGGGAATGGTGTCTCTTGGACCTGAGTGACTCAAAGTACCTCCGTCTTGTACATCACTGCTTCCAGGGAAGCACTGAAAACCTGAGCTGTCTCTCTTGAATTGGATGTAAAAAGGAGATAGAGCTGGGTGTCATCCACATGTTGATTGAACCTTACTCCAAATATCTTCAAGCAAATTATTATAGACATTAAAAGGAATTGGCGATAAGAACAGTGTTGAAGACCTCAAATTTAGGTCCAAAAGTCTCAGACAAAAACTCCCATGACTATTTTCAGGCCTTGGCCTTGAAGATAGAGGCAAAAACATACACTTCCTGTCTCAAAAAAGGTTGCCAACTGGGGCATTTGCTGGGCTTACCAAGGAATGGTGGCATATTGGATATCATATAAATGATGGAAGGCCACATGGGCTCCGAGTCTGTAGAGTTTAGATTTTAATCAGGGATTTGGACATTAATGGATAATAAACCAGATGGCTGCTAATCATGATGGCTTCTTAGAGGAACCTGGTTTATCACGGTTGGAGGAGAACCCTGAGTTGATGTGCCAGTGGTTTGAATCATTGTGCATTAGTTTTCATATATAAAGATGGGCAGGAAATGCCTGTGAACCCCATGAAAGGGAATAGGCAAATGAAAAACTTAAAAGTGATTGATGCTTAAGAGAGAGAGGCAGCTGGATATCGATGCTTGCAACTGAGAGAGACTTTGCATTGAGTAACAAACGGCAGGTTTTGCTACAGTATCATCTTATTAGTATTTCTAGGATGTCACTGCTGTTGGTATTTGGAATCATGCTTCTATAAATCAGCTGGTATATTGTTTTTTAAAGAAGCACAGCTATCCTGTGAACACCTGGGGGCCCTGCTACCTGACCCTAGTTTTCTCATTTTTCCTTTTAATAGTTCTCTCCAGATTTTGGATCAAAGATCCTCCATCAGTGACTGCTTCATCCACTCTCTTGAATTATTCCCCGTTCAAATTCTTCAAAATATTTCACGTTTGGTAGTGTCCAGATCAGTACCATGAGGTCGTCAAACACACACAAAAGAAAACCAAAGCTGGGAAAGAATATCAATAAGAAAAAAAAAAGTAATTGCACATCTGGAGAAGGGGATATATGAAAGTGTGAGTGTGGGTGGGTGGGTGTAAACTCCGGTGTTTCACTTGCTAGTAAAAGATTAGTGCTTATCAATGGATACAGCTTCACGCTTTTGCTTCCTTTCATGCTATACTGCATCTATCCTTTGCAGGATTATGTGATCAAGGGGAAGAAATTCTTGACTAGACTGAAGGAGGCATAAGTTCATGGGGTGGGGGTTATAGAGAAACCCTGCTGATTGGTGCGTAAGACAATTGAATGACATGTCCTTGGTTCATGCCACAGTCTTGTAGAAGAAAGATGGAAATAAAACTTGGGGCCTGCACATGAAGTTGAAATATGAAATTTCTTTAAAAGATCTAGCATTTAACTATCAAACTATTAGGTAACATGCAGCTTTCAGTTTTTTCACTTACTTGCCAGGATGGTTTATATATACAGGTTGTTCTAATGCAACAGGTGAGAAGAAATCACATGAAATGTTAATTATACTAGTCCTACAGATCAGAAAAGAAGAGCATCATGCCGTTGTAAACTGCTTACTGTACTTCATGCTGCTGTTGGTTGGTTTGGTGCACTTTCTTTGCTCAGCACACTGCTGAAGCCCATGAAACCAGAGCTGTTTGACGATTAGTCAAATTAATTGCTGCACATTCCTACTAATCCTATTTGAAAGAAAGGCAAATAACCACTGCTTTTAAAATGTTAAGTACATAAGAAGTTTACCCACTGTGTGTCTTGTCCAGCAGTCTGCTCTCACTATGACTAACCAGTTGCAATGGAAGCCCAACACTAGGACAACAAACATGTAGTTTGCTTTGCTTACATTTTCCCAGCATCTGGTCTTTGGAGTCATACCACCTCATACTATCTTCTAATGTATTTGAAGAATCTTTTTATTGTCTGTCCTTGTAGCTTTGGCAATATTTTTGTGTTTAATTCTTTCACTGATTCTTTAGATTTCTTTGGCTAAAGTGTGTATTTGTTTCTTTTTCCTTCGTTAGGATAACTTTCCATTCTCTGATCATGCTTTCTTATCTCTGATAGCTTCTAGGACCACACTAATTCAAACCCTTTTTTGGCTTAATTTATTGTGATTTCTTAATTATTTAGATTTTAAACAAACAAGCTTTTTGGCAAGTTTGCCCTTTTGCCCTTCCTTTGAGTTTCCCTTTTTTACCACATTTCTGAGTTTTGAGAAGTTCCCTTTTTTGAAATCAAGAGTAACTTGCACTATAAAGTATTAGCAGTGATTTTGCAGCAGTACTTTTCTTGATCTGTAACACTGACACATCAGTAGATGGGTTCCTTTAAGCCCCGTTTGGCAGCATGGGAAGCAAACTGCCCTACTTCAGTTTTTAACTTCTGCCACCTGCTGAAGCAGTGACAAATAGAATCAATAACTTTGGAAGTTTAGCTTATTGCAAACAGAACGTGGTTCAGCAATGTGATAAAGTGGCAAACTTAAATTCAATTTGAGGTTGCATCAGCAGAGATATCACGGGAACTGTCTAATTCAGTTAAGCAGACAATTTTATTGAAAGAACTAAGAATTATGTTTGCAGTTTTATTTCAACATCACTCTTGCAAATTATATCCAGATCATGGTATGCTGACATTCCAAGATCATGAGTATGTGGACAGCCACATACATTGTGCTGTAGAACATTTTGAAGTCATATGTTAATAAGACAAACTGCTGAATTGCAGTTTTTTTAGATGGGTTCCTATGGTATAACTAGAAGGGGTACTCTGTAAATCTACATCAGTGTTAGTTTGTAGCCTTCAGTCACATTGGTAACTTTTTATGTTCAGAAGCTGCGTAACTAAGATATTAACTGATGAATGTAACAGAGTGAAATCATATGCGACTAACCCTCTAGGATCTGCATTGACTATTTGTGTCCTGTTGGACCCAAATTACTGACTTCAGACTCTAAACCTCTAAGGAATATTTTTGGCATTTTCTTTATTCTGTACTCTTAGAACGGTGATAGTGTTGTCTGTTTCAGTGAAGACAGTGTAAATGTTAGTAATGATCTAGTATGGATGCACTGAAGATAGGGTTACATATTTATTGTAGCGTATTTAGTATTATATAGAACTGAGCCATATGTCTGCATGGTAAGACAGGCATGTGAAAACTTCGCATAAGGTGGTGTACGTGGTCTAGTGCAGGCAAATCTTATCGGTAGACTACTTATACACTGTTTTTATTTGGAAAACAAAACACTGCATTGAAGTGACTCATAAAGTAAAAAAAGGACCGTGGTTGCAGGCTCTACAAATCTGTGTGATAATTCTGCAAACACTGATTAAAACTTTGACCAGAGTAATTGTTGAGGCTGATAACATTGACTTGTGTGTTGAGACTTCATAGAACCTTCTGCTAGGAAGACTGAAAAGTTGAAGACAGTTGTGTATAATTTGCTTTCAAAGATGAAATTATGTAATGTTTTGAAAATTCCATTTTCTGGATCTTCACCAGTTTAGGCTACCAATTTATTTGTTGGTACTACTTTTCCTGCTGTTCAGCTTGTTTTCAAAGCTCATGTTGGCTATTCTTGTATTAGTTTTTTTAATATGCTGAAACTAGAAAATCTAAAAGCTAAAAATTACTTCCCACTAATGTAAGGTAATTTTTGGCAACGAGATTTCAGAAGTTACCATGTGAATTTTTAAAAAGTAAAGATTCCTTCAACAAGCAGAAAATGCTTCTGGAAAGAATTAGCCTCTGGCGGGTCTGAAAGTTTGCCCCAATCAGACTCTATAATTGGTTAGGCTTCAAACATCCAAACTAATCTATTCAATTTCATTATCCAAACTCAATTCTTCCGCAGCTTACACATTTTATCTGTTAAAATATTTCATTCAGAGTTTTTGTACTCTTAAGAATCTGAAGTATTTGTATTCATATGGCAGATGAATGGCGATAGTAAATAATAGTAGACCTGAAGTGTCTGGATTTTGGCAGAAGTCTTCCTAATGGATGGAGGCTGTGTACTATATTAACATCTATCTTTTGCTTTTAATGTATGAAGCCTTTAATGGCTTAAAGACTGTAGAGCTTAGAACATACCTTTGTCCAAAATTTAATTCTGCCTGATTGTGTGTATATTTTATTAATTGTCCACTCAGTCCTAAAAGGTAGTTTGGTAACTAGAGTAACAGATCTTTTTATGACCTTATCTCTAGCCTGAAAGATAAGTAGTTGGCATCATTAGTACTTTCAGCCTAGAGAAATATATTTGTCGGTACTACTTTTCCTTCTGTTCAGTTTGTCTGTTTGCTTCAGTTTTGTACCCTTTAATTGAAATTGGGTATTGAGCTCTGGGTAATGCTAATTAAAGGCCAGTGTGATATCCCAACCTATACTCAGCCTTTATTATAGCAAGAGACCAAAACCAACTAGGAAGCACAGTCATCTGGCCCTGAAACTCATCTCCCTGACTGCAGCCTTGAACAGCTGCTTCTCTGTCTAAAGGTGTATGTTGCAACCACAGCCTAGCATTTGGTCTCAACAGACTTTTAAAAATACAGGCCCTAATGCTTATATGAGCCTGTCAAATGTATAGAATATTAACTATTAAGACTATGCAGAACACAGTATCTAAGAGTACAGTAAGACACCATTTTAAGTACATTTGATTTTCATGGTTTCAGTATAACATTTATTGAGATCTTGCTTTAGATATTAAGCAGTAATAAGAGTTCCTGCTTCACTTTAACTTGTTTCCCCTAACATTAAAGATCTATTAGTTGCTTAATGTGAATTTCAGTTTAAACAATGATTTGCTGGAACAAAATCCTTATATTTAATGCAGTCATACTGTAATAGTTTCACAAATATTTGCAGTGATGTGTACAAGTTTGAAAGTTCATGAAGGTCCTTATAGGACGAAGATGTTGATTTCCACCTCCTTGCGATATCCCTATATTCCTTTCCTCTGCTCTATCAACAAGCACACACGTATTTTGAACTTAAGAAGTGCACCGGCTATGATTTCTTCTGATTTGTTCCTGTTTGATTTTTTTAACTGGTCCTTTGTTTTAAGCCAACACCCTCCTGGAAGGAATCAGATTGGGTACCCATGTGCATGGGGTGGGGAGTCTAGCAGGCCAAACCCTTTGCTGAGACTGCATTTGTGAGTCATTGTCCAGTGGATGGCTTGGAAGTGGTGAGACTGTTTGCTATAGAACCTTTTATGATCAAGTGAAGCCTGGCTGGTTCCAGCAATATGATCTTAAAAGAAATTTGGAGGCTTGTGGTCTTAAGGCTAATGGGTAGGAACAGTTAATTTATAACCTGCATGGTAGGAATAGAAATTGGCACTCAATTACTGTAGCCTTCATATACATAAAATAGAGGATGTGGATCTAAGTACAAGTACTTATGACAGTTCCGTAACCTTTCCATTATGCATTGGGATGACGCTCATAAGTATCAGTTATCCTTTCCCTACAGCTCTGAAAATCATTGTCTTAAATAGCACTTCTTTCTTTCCTAAACTGGTGTTTTATTTTTTGGTATTCCCTCTCCTGCTCATCTTCTTTCTCTTTTCTCCCCCTAAAGTTGGCAGTCTTCATTTGATTTCATTGCATCAGCATGAGAAGGGAAATTTTCCAACTGGTTTACATTCAGTTTGCCAAGTATCCAAAACCTGAAGCAATGGTCACATATGTGTTTGTATTATTGATTCCTTTGCTTACATTGCAACAGCTTTAGTATGTCTTATGGTCCTCTTTGTAAGAACACAAACTCTGATATGTCCAGGGTTTCTTCTTTTTGTGATTTTTATTTATTTTGCAGTTAGATATTGTGCCGTTTGACAGTTCAATGATAATATATAAATCTATTGGAAAAGACAAATGTGAGCTGTTTGTTGCCTTTAACACTTCTGAAAATGATCAGGCTTGTTTTGTGTTTTTAAAAATTACACATTATATTCGGTGGAGTAGCAGAACATGTTTTTTTAAAAGAAGCAGAATTTAGATAATGTTTGATGCAACTATGAGTATTCTATATGTGCGTATATTTACAGAAGAGATTCAAATAAATTGCTTCAAAGAAATCTGACACAAAATAGAATATTTCCATATATGCTGCTTATTGCTCCATTATCACACTTAAATAACTCTTCTGAGACCAGTTTGTTTGTTTCTTGAAGCATGGGGGGGGGGACTTAATTGAGACCCTTGTGTTTAGATATTCCCCTTTGGGTATGTTTGAAGTACTCATCACATGCTTTTTTGAGTGATGTGAAATTGTTCCTTCATCTGAGCCCTTCAGCATAATTTTGTTTATTAATATTTGCAAACAACAAAGTCTTCTTCCTAGCTGCTTCCTTGAGTACTTCAATAACTTAGAAGTTACTCATCCAACTAGATTGTGATCAAGTTCTCAGTGTGAACAAATACATGTGTATTTTGATAAGAAGTATTCTCCATTACTGCTGTAGATCTTTGGGTTGTCTGGCAAGTCAATAGATAAATAACAAAGAGTCTTGTGACAACAACTTGAGCTTTTGTAGACAGCAATCTGCTTCATCTGAAGCAGAATACTGTCTGCCAAAGCTTATCCTATTATACGTTACTGGATTTTAATGTGTGACTAAGCACTTGGTTATGTTGGTTGCAGATCACAGCGACTGTTCTAAAACATTTAAAAGTAAAAAAAATTAAGTTAAAATATGATTAAAAGGAATGTGCAAAATGCTTCTGAATTTGAAACAGTGTGCTTTAGTCATTTTGAATTAAACAGAATGCAGTCACATATTTTACCATCAGAGTTGATTTAAATGATTTCTGTCAGCATAGCTTTGCTATTGTACATCTGACAATTTGTGGCCTTGTTCAGTTTACCTGCCCCTGTTTATTACATATTTTGGCTCTTGATCGGGTAATCCAGCCATTGTAAGAAGTTCACAGGGCATTGGATGAGGCACCCTCTGAAGGGTCATCACTCTTCCAATCCAGTCAGCACCTTTAAAAGAGGCATCTGTTGAGTGAGTGGACTCCCTTCTTCCATTGTCTCTGTGTCTTATGCTTTTCAGTAGTTGGATTGCATGCTGCTTGTATTCCCTCTACCTCCTTGTGCCTTTGCCTCTTATGTGCATTTTGCAATGATTGGCTCTGGCTCTATTCTGCTGCCTCCCTAGTTTTCTCTAAGGATTGAATTGCCACCAGAGCAGCCCCTCCCCGCTTCCCTGATTGCCACTGTCCATCCCTTCCCTGCCCTCAGACTCAAGAATTGAGGAGTTGCAGCTGCACACCCTCTTTAGGCCACTTTATCTTGGGTAAGTTCCTCAAGCCCCCATTTTGCATTGGTTTCATTTGCTTGATTTGGGTTCATGTGCCATTTTGAGGAACCAAACCCCTGTGTGAGTAGAGGGATCACTATTAGGGATGTGCACTAATGTTTTTTTTTTTTTTGTATCAAATTCAAGAAAATTTGTATTCATTCAAATAGATCCCCTTCAAATGTAGTGGATTTGAGTACAAATGTTTAATCCTATACTAATGTATCAAAACATTTGATTTGAATACACATGTCTGAATTTGGCCAATTTGTATGAATTCCAAAAGTTACAAATATTCATGCACATCCCTAATCACTATATCCTTTCAAACAGCTAGAATTCAGAACTGTTCTAATAAAACTCTTCTGGGTGTAAAAACTGCAGCAGTTTGCCGGTTTTTGTGGCTTCTTTTCTATAGGTTGTGAGTTGCTTTTGTTTTTTTGTGTCTAATCGATGTTCATACACACTGGCTCCCTAACCACTTCTAGCCCCAGTTGCCAGCTGCTTAAGAATTCTTCCCCTGGCTCATTCTAGCCTAAGAATTCTGGAACTGTGAGAGTAATCTTTCCTCAGGTACACAATGGTTTCACCCCGACCTCCGTCCTTGAGAACACCCAAGCGCAGAACAGCTTTTCTTCTTAGGAAGTGCTTTTTATATCTCCCACCTGGCACGAGCCAATGCCTGATTGGCTTTACCTGTGGGCATTTCTCCTCCCCCTTATTATGCTGATCAGGGAGTTCCAGCCCACTGCTTACCTGTTCCTAAATATGTTTAAAAATAGACATGGGCATCACAGATGTTTTATGGTCATAAAGCAAATGTACATTGACTCATTGTAGATACAACCTGGAATATAGATAATAATCAAGTGTCTTTGAAGTATTTTTAGTAAAATGACAAGATGATATTTCAGTATTGCAGTTGATAGTCTGAGTCAAATATCAAAATTTTTGTGGCAGTACAATAATAAACAGAATGGAAAGGCTCTACTCTAGTTTTCTGAAAACAAACTTTTTAAATAATATACAGTCCTTTTTGCACTTATTTGTTAATCTGGATCAAGGAGCCACTTAGTATATGCCATCTGTACTGTCTTATTGTTAATCCTGATCAGATCTGTGCTGAGGGCTCACTAACCCAGATTAGGGGTAGACCTAATAAATGTGGCCTACATCCCTGTTAGCACCCTCTAGTCTGGATCAAGGAAGGCGCATCTTCACATAGAGTGGCTCTAGAAAGAACATGGGTGTGGCATCGAGTGACGTGCTCAGTTACAACATGACTGCAAAGATACTTTCACAGTGTCTCTGCAATAGCAGCCATATTGACAGCAATGATGTCTTCACAGTGCCTGCAGAGAGACCTTGCATCTGTGGTGAAGATGTCTTCATATTGCTTTTGAAGGCACCTTGCAACAGCTACCTGGATGCAGCATTCAGCTGATGGGGATGTGGGCCAATTGCAAGGTGCTGTGGGCCTGTTGCATCATTGTTTGGGTGGTCCTTATGGCAGTAGTTCTCATCCACTGATGCAGAGCAGGGCTTGGGAATCTGCATTGAGTTGCTTCTTAACATGGATTTGCTGCTCTAAAAACCACTAAATGCAGATGCCTCTGCCTGTGGTTGATCTGGACCTGGCTAATATAGATTCACTAATACAGATCAAGTGAGGTAAGTGCAGAAAGAGCCACAATTTTTGTTCATCTGTTTCATTAAATTTGCTAACAGTACAATATAGCTGTTTGCCGTTTACCATTACTACAGGATTATGCATTTTGTCCTAATAAATTGTGTGGGTTTTTTTTAAATGTTAATCTTTAGCCTGCACTGTGTGCTTGCAATATTTTGTTGAAAGATATTCTTTTGGTTAGAATATGAGTCATAAACTTGAGGAAAAAATCTCTCATAGCAGTTAGATAAATCTAAAGATATTTTAAGCTGCCCTTTCCATTTTCAGTTTGATTGCTGGATTTCAGGTTTTACAGAAAACACATCCTTCTGGTCTGTCTGGTATGATGAGCTTGTATTCCTTTTAGCAAGATCATGTGTAAACAACACAATACAACAGTACACAAAAGACAGTACTTTGTATTTCAGCAATTACACAGACCAGAAGTCTATCAGTGTTAAACTGTGTTCAGTTGGAGGAATAAAGGGCATGAAAAACAGTTATTTTAAAATATTTTTTGTACACACTAACATTAGAAATGTTTAGGCATTGAAGACATACCATTTTAATGTTATAAATCTGTGAAGAGTCCAGCAATGAGAACCTTCAAAGATCTTGCCTTTAGAAGCATACAACATTAAGTAGCAGAGGAAGTCACAGTCATCTGGTAAAAACCACTGATAGCACTGTCTTCGAAACCCTTGTCCAATTTTTTTTGAGCTATCAGTGCCTTTTTTTTTCATGATATGAGGAGAAAAATCCTTTTATCCCAGTTCCTCTAAGCTTCACTCGATGCTGTCCAATTTCAGTATTTTGGGGGGAATATCTCCTTACTCTATTTTTTCCCAGCATGCATAATTTTATACATTGCATCTAGGTGCATAAAATTATGACCAAGGCCTTGAACACACCAGACTCTCTCCCCTGCAGCTTGTTCAGAATGTGCCATGCCATTCCGGGGCAGGATAGAAATATAAATAATAAATAAATGATGAGTCAAGACCCCTTCTTGAATAAAATAGCAGGATGCGGGGACATGACAGGAGGCTGGTAAGGCATCTAAGAAGAGAAAGGAGATGGCAAGCTGTCATCAGGGAAGGTGGCAGGCATGGTAGGGAAGAAGAGAAAGGCTGGGTGCAATGTGGGGGGAATGAAACCAATGCACTTGTTGAATTCTTCAGTTTATTTGCAGACCAAACTCCCAAACCTCTAGAGCAGTGATGGCGAACCTTTTGAGATTAGTGTGTCAAAATTTGCAAGAAAACGTAGCTTAACTCGGGTGCTGTGTCACATCTAGAAATATCCATAATTTTGTGATATTTGTAGCTCTAGTAAAAATGTTATATTTTTGATATATGTATTTTATTAAAAGCAAAAACAAATAATTCTTTACATTAGTGACTTTTGTTGCTAAATCTTCAATTGAAAGTTGGTATTTCATACCCTTCAAGAACAAGCAAGCACTACACGTCCAGGTGCCAGGGTGACCATGTGTGTCACCCAAAAGGGCTTGGCGTGTCACCTGTGACACACGTGTCATAGGTTGGCCATCACCGCTCTAGAGGTCTGAAAGCAACCTCATACACTCACACAAGCTAGTTCAGTATGAACCCAGATTATATAGACCCAGTTTACCTTACTTCCATATCACAAATTTGATTTGCAGAATCTCAGCAGAATTAATATGGCCGCTGGTCTGGGGAGGGGGTTTATACTACATAGGTGTATGCAGTAGACACACTCTCTGCACACACAAAGAGGTTGTGGGCCAACAAAGACTAGCCAACTGCGGGCTTGGCAGACTACTCTCGTCTGAAACAGTTCTTGGGGCCAGCGGTGGCAGCTACTCAGCCAGCCTGCTTCCTGGAGCCTCTTAGAGATCTCAGCAGACTCTCTCTCACTCACATACACACCTCACACACAGAAGTTGGTAATCTTGATACGTAAGTGTAGTTGGAAAAATCAATTAATCATATGGTATTATAGAACAAATTTAGTGTTGAAAACAGATACTTAAAATGAATTAAAAGCAAATGCCAAAAAAGGCTAAAGAAAAGACCAGTGGTTATGTCTCGGGATACTACAGCCATAATAAGGAAGAAAATCAAGTAAAATAGAAGATGGCTTAAATGTGGAATTGGAAATACAGTGATGCCTGAGAAACTGGTGGTATCTGTCATATATCTCTGTTTCCTTCTTCATAATATAGTTTTCCATAGTCCTAATGCTTTTTTTCCTCATTTGAATGTCTTAAATTGAACATGTGGATAATACAGACATATTTTATGTGCAAAAGAGGCAGTTTGATATTTTTCAACCAGTTCAGTACAATTGGATCAAACCACTGTCTGAGTAAAAATATCCCTATAAAACAGCATGGTACTTGATACAATGCAAGGTACATAATTTAAAGTTTATTAAAGATTCAGGAGTAAACTGAGAGACAGAGGCAGGTTACATGATAAATAAAATATGACAGTTTTTTAAATGAAATTAAATGGTGTAATCTCTAAAATAGATTTGTACTTGAGAGCAACTTTAGACTGTATTCAGAAATAACAAAAAGGGCACTTCAGAGGTGCCTCTGAGAGACAGAATATGGCCCTTATGTTCCCAACTCTTATCTAATCCACCTTTTAAAAGCAGAAATTGGAGAGGCAGGTTGATATGTGAACAATGCCACCTCAAACCCTTCTCCTTCTCTGAGGTGCCTCAAAGGTGGGTTTGGGTTTTTTGTTTTTGTTTTTGCTGTGTCTGATCACAGCCTTTATATGCAGAATCTGATTCTTGTTAAAGGAAGAAAGGAAGTGAACTTCCTGTGGGTCATCAGAACGGGCAAACAGTTTTTCTCTTGCTTTGTATCTGAAAAGTGGAATTTGGTGATAGATTGGTTGGTTCCCACTAATCTGAGGCATTAGTGAAGAAGTGAGATGATGTGCACAGAAAAAACAGATGAGTTTATGACAGAAATGTTGAATTGAGAGAGATTTGTATATGCTGGGTTTTTTTTGCCACATAAGACTCATTTTTCTTTAAAAAAAAAATAACTTGAAGTCACCCTTGTTGGTATTTTTAGTCCCCATTTCCTAAATATTCCTTCCCAAATTATGAGTACATTTTATATGTCAGTGCTTATTATATAGCACAAAATACAGTATTTCATTTTGGGGATTTATTGCATGTGCTATATTTAAAACTGTCTTGTAAATGTAGTACTGCTCATTTTTATGTTCTAATTTTCATTAAGAACATTTCTAGTTTTCCGGAGAAAGTAGTTGCCCAACACTTCCCTGGCTCTTAGTATTTATCTCCAAAACTCTTCAATACTTTACACCCAGGCCCAGCATTAGCAATGTTCGCCCACATACATCTGTCTCTTCTCCTTCCATTGAATAAAAGGAACCAGAGGCTTTTCTTCTACCCCTCCGCTGGTATGTTGCTATAATGTTTCTATCTCTCAAAGTCCCAGTGACTCACTCTCCAGAATACTTTGTATAAGTTTCTTGGGAAATCACTGACTACTGAGCACTTTAAAGAGGACTGAAGAATATATGGTTTATTATAACAATGCTCATAGATGGTAATAGTCCTGAATTTTGAATACAGCACTCTGAGTCTTACAGCATTCAAGTCTTAATGTCACATAATACGGTATGCATTTGAATATTGTTAGCTTTAGAACTCTCTTCTAAACTGCTAATGTTTCTGTTTAACCCAAACCTTAGGACTCTCTAACTATGCTTTCCTCAAACATTAGTTCCGACAAGCCCGTTTCTCCCTGTCCCACCCTCGGTGAATTATCCCCAGCCCCCTCTGAAATGGTGCTTATATAGCCTTCCAGTCAGGCAGCTGGTGAAACCTGATTGGCTATGGCATAGGAGCAAACTTCCCCCACCCTCTGGGGTTGCAGCCATGTCACACCCACAAGGACCAAACAGTTAACTAATCCCTTACTTGGTTACTGCAGATGTCACAGTAGTCCTTTGAATGGAATAAAGTTTGTGAATTTGTATGCAAACTATTCTTGGAAAAAGACTGGGAATAGCTCAGTGTCTTCAAAGCAGAGGGTTGCACATTTGAACTATGGCATCTATTCAGATGAAGTTGATAGCAAATCAGTTTCTGCAAAGATGTGACATTGTAGTAAACAGAAGTTGGTCTGTTTTATAGCACCAAGTGATTACCAGTACAAGTCCTTTTTCATAATTTGTTATTTGTTCTGCAGTTCTACATTGGTGCAGAATGTGTGTAGAAAGGGTAGATAATTTGACCTAATAGAATAACAGGAAAGTCAGTAAGTCTGACTGAATCATTGCATTACTATTTCTTGCCTTTGCTATCTAATAGACCAGCATGCTAGCAAAAGGATTAATTTAATATCAGGAGTTACTTCATAGGTCATCTGCCTTCTGACTGATACTGTTAGTCCCTTTGTAGAGGTTTTTGTGGCATTTTGTGCTGTCATGAAGCCATATAATCCTTTAATAGCAGGGTTAGCTTGCAGGATCTGTCTTTGTGAAGCAGCGGAATGGAAAAAGGCAGCAATTGGGCATATATGGGCATGGCCTTCCATTGTGACCATGTTATGTATCTCTACAGTTTGGGTAAGGGTGGGATAGAAATACAAATAAAGAATGATGATGATGATGATGTTGATGATGATGATGATGATGTCTAGTCACCATCATACCTGTTTATTATTCCCAGTGCTGCCTTTGTTGAGTACTCTCCAAATTTATTCATAGTGTCTGTCCAGATTTTACTGGACTTGAGTCCCACTAGCCATAGCCAGAATGATCAAAGCCTGGAATGCTGGGAGCTGTGATCCAGCAACTTGGAAAGACTTTAGATTTTCTACTACTTAGATTTTGATCTGTGACAGTAAATAAAATTTAGTTCAGTACTACCTAGTCTAGCAGAAATGCCACATTCCAGTTGCTAACATATATAATTGCTAACGTCACCTCTGTTTTTTCTTTTTTCAGGGCAGCTGAGCTCAATTGCTTTCCCCCGACATGAGGAGGAATATCTTCAGCTGACAGTAAATTGTCGTCCATGCCTTTTAATTTTTGGTCAGAACTGTAATGCTAAATGTCAGTTACTTAACATGCTCTTGGGGGAAAGACTGCTACCTACCACCAAAATCAGCAGTGAAGAAAACTGCAAGAGGCGTCGAATTCGTTTCACGTGTGGAAGACAAACACGGATTAGTTTGGCTCTACCAGGCCAGTATGAATTGGTTCATAACTTGGCTGCACATCAAGGTAGATGGGAAACGATACCTGAAGAGGACTTAGAAATCCATGGGGACAATGAAGATCTGGCACACCAGATTGCGGAGCTGGAGGTTACACTGAATCATGCACTGTTGCAGGTACCTGACGAAGACAAGCATATATTGGAATAAACTTAGATTAATTCAGAACTGTAACTTGAGCTTGACAGCATTCCTGAATATTTTTGAGAGCAGAACCTAGTTTTAGCTTGCAAAATTTGTCTCTTGTTTATCCTGTGGCTTAGGGTTAGGATAATAGGCAGCAAAAATAAAATACTCACGACATTTGATCGCCCAGACTAGGCTGTAGCCTTGTGCATGAACAGTACTTGCTTACAAAGTACGAATAACGTAAGAAAGTATACAGCTTCTGTGAATAATTTGGAGCCAAATATGTGGTTGGATTTTTGCAAAACTATAGTGAATATATAAGTATCTTATAGAAAAAAGAGATAAAATGAGTCCGATCAGAATTAACAAAAGCTGTAAACTTCATACAACTATCCTGAAAAAATATAAAAAATTTATACAGGTTTTTATGAGTCCAAAGTTGTTGAAGAGAAAAATCCAGTATTAAGTACAAGCAGGAATGAACAGACAATTACTTTATCAGTATGTACTCAGCAAATGCTTGGGCATAAGCATAATTTATATAGTTGCTGAATGTTCAACGGAGTTAGTACGTGGCATGTTCCAGGGGCACCTATTCCACCAATTGGATACCACAGCCAAATATGCTATTTCCAAGTTCACACAAGCTGCACTGAGTGAAGCAGAATGCTATCAGGGTGTGATAACCTGGCCCCAAGTAGTGTAGGGCTTATGCCAACAAAATCTTAAATTTGATATGGTAGTGAACTGGCAAAAGTGATGGTGTTAACATCTTGCTTTAGACACCTTCAGCTCAACCATATTAAACACTTAATTGCAGTGTCTGCAGCACCCTGAAGGGTACTTCCATTTAGAGCAGAGGTGTCAAACTCAATTTTGCTGAGGGCCACATATTAAATTTAGAATTTGTACGAGGGCCGGATTCAAAAAAAAATTGTACTGAATTATTATAACTGTAACATTTTATTTATTTAATTATATAGTATATAATATACGGTTGTTAAAATCTTAATACTAGTTCCTTCAGCTAGTCAGCATATCTCACTGCACACTTCAGATCTCACACAGGAGAGAAACCATATGAATGCAAGCACTGTGGAAAACCTTTCAGCCACTCAGCATATATGATTGCACACTTCAGATCTCACATTGGAGAGAAACCATATGAATGCAAGCATTGTGGAAAACGTTTCTTTCACTCGTAAAGTGGCCCGAAACTGGATTGAAACTTAGGTGTGAACGCAGCCTCTTACATATCAGGTCTCACACAGGACAAACCCCTTCCTGCTCTTGGATGCCGGCAAATGGCCTTAGAAGCGCGCCTTCCTCCCTCCCTCGGTACCTGCCGGGTGCCGCTGCCGCCTCTCCTTCTCCGGGCGGCGAGCAGCGGGGCCTGGGGGCGTCGCGGCCGCAGGCAGCAAGGCTGAGGAGGAGGAGGTGGCGCTGGTTGTGCCCCCCATGCCCGGCGCGCGCAGCGCCATCTTCTTTTCTCGGCACTCACTCACATGGC
>MTQE01001134.1:70761426-70787032 GCA_014337955.1 Aspidoscelis marmoratus | reverse complement strand
TCCGATAGGCAGCGGCACCCAGGGTGAGGGTCGGGCCTGCGCCGGCTGGCGGCCGGTGGTGGCGAGCGCTGGCGCGCAGCCGACAACACAAGGGAGCAGCGGATGGCGCCGGGGGACAGGGCGCCAGGAGATGGCGGTGGAGGCAATCGTGGGCCGTTTTGAGGGCCGTATGTTTGACATCACTGATGTAGAGTCTTTTAATGGCACAATAGTTAATTTTTAGGCTACCTGTGCATGGATCTATGATCAGGCTACATTTGTCTAGGCACACTCGTTACAAGCTGGTAAAAGACTCTCCCACTGATACATATTAAACTGGGTCTCTGAACTCTAAGGTGGACTTAGGAAAGATGTGCATACCTGGAAGGATGGGATCAAAAGAGGATGAAGAAAGCAGTGACATCGTGTTAACATGCCTCAGGAGACTGCATGTCACTGGCATCTAGCCTGCTTCTAGAGGCAGAATCTGCTCATGAGTACACTCTAGAGAGAAGAACTGCTGTACAAATCTGGTGGGGGCCAGGTTCATGCAGATGGATGAAGGTGGCAGGACCAGCCTACCTTCTGTGTCAAAGTCTGGCCGCATTATATGGAGGGCTGAAGTGGCCCCTGGTCTTAAAAATTAGCATGGGGGTGAGGTGTGTGAGTTGAACATGACTCTGTTCTTAGACCACAAAATAGCACTCCAGCACAGAAATGCCCCATGTAGACCTTGCCTTACATTGTAACTATCTTTTCAACTGAATTAGTAGGCCTGCAATAGCAGTTCACCTATCTGGATATGTGTATGGGAAACTACTCCAGATGTTGGGAGAGGAAAAAATTATCGGAATTGTTAGGGTCAGCTAATGAAAGGAATTGCAGTGCTGTGGCCTTCCTGCCCTAAATGTTTGCCCCATTTTTGCTCAAAGACCTTTATAAATTGCTTTAATTCACATTAAGGATCCCATTTAAAAACCAAGAAGAATAGATACTCTGTTCACTTCCTCCTTTACTGCATTTCAAAGTCTTCACTATTTCAGAGTTTATTCATGTGCTGGGGGCAGGGGTATTAAAAACCAATGTTGCTGACTTGGGGGTAGGGTTTCCTGTGTAATTCGTGTTTCTGGTACCATTACTGAGAGTGGGGGTTGCATATGTACTACTTTCATTATATATATATCTGATATACAGCAAAGTTGGGAGTTTGGTCAGAGTATTCCATTCAGTTAATGTTTACTTCGATCAAACGTGTCTTTCTGTGTGCTCTTTTTTATATAGGTCAGCTAACACAGGCCAGCTGAAATGTGTTTTGTAAACTTTTCAAGTCAGTGACAAAGATTTCTTTGTGAAGTTCCAGATACATCTAGAACAAATCAGATTTTAAAAGCTGCTAGGATTAATTTGCTTAAATTTAGGTTGTCAGATGGTGTTCATTTAATGGTTCACTTCTAAAAGCAGTGGAAGTCAGTGTTAAAAAATTGTATACAATATATAACTTCTTAAGCTCAGCGACAATATTTTATCTAATTCTGGAGTAAAAATGAGCCCAGTCGACTAAACGATGTTTGGAAAGTTCTTTTAAGAAAAAAATGAAAGATTTAATCACTACAGCTCCCAGATTGGTAAGGAAGAGAGAGATTTAACTTGTATGTTTATCTATGCTTCTTATGTTTCTGTTGCTTTTCAAAACCATTATGACTTTTGAGTGTTCTTCATTGTGAAATGCTAGGAGGCTGAAAGTAGGATGAGTTTTGTTCATTTTGAATTCTGTGTAGGTACAATACTCAAAGCTTGATTAACTGGTCTCATCATGAAAACTGCAATCTGTCATTGAGAAGGACTACTGGTTCACAAGGAAGCTCATACATTCTAAGTTATACCACCATATTCTTAGTGTTACAAAGAGTTGGCTAGCCCTTGAAGTGCTGTTGGTAGTGGTGTTAATATAAGAGGCAAAGTTATCTTTGAAAGATGTGTGTAGTGGCCACTTTGTGTGTCTTTCCCAGAAGAAACAATAAGTGCTGTCCTAAATCTGTAGTTAGGAAAAATGCTTCAGTTACTCAATTATTTTGTGAGATGCTTTTAACATTTAACACCACAACTGTGTAATAGATCTAGTTCCCGTACAGCAGTGGTTAGCTCTTTTGACAACATAGTCTGTAAATTTAAAATATGTCACAAATGGTTCATGAATGAAATGTTAGCAATATCCGTGTGGTAGGAAGAGGAGCGCCACAAGCATAGGATTTGTCTCCGTGTGCATAAAGTACACTACTATGTTTGCAGCATTATTAATGCAAAGGCATACTGTTTGCACAACATCATTGGCCATCAACATCATGACTGAAGATGGGCCTTCTCCTGTTGCACAATTGATGGATGTCAAAGCCATTTCCTGTGTTTGACACACTTTCAGCATCAAGGTTGAAGTCAGGGATGCTCCTTCAGTGATCCTGAAGGCCGCGGAAGCCCCCACCCATGGAGATCAACTGTGATTTTAACAGTAGGGACTGCACTGGGCTCTCCCATTTCCTGTAAGTCATTTACAGTGCTGATGGCTGCTGCAGAGGCCATGCTTCTATTTAGTCATTCAGATGCTAAACTGGTGCTTATGCTGACATGGTGGGGGAGGGAATGGGGGGAACAGTACAGCATCCAGTCCTCCTGCACACAGTGTGCCATAAGGACTCAAAGCAGTGTGGGTAGTCTTCCCTTATTGCTCACTCGCTGTGCCATAAAGGTGCTGCAAAAACAGTCTTATGGTGAGCATTTAATCTTTGCAAGTTTAGTGCTGGCTTGAAACATGGAATTGACAGAAACTGAATAGAAGAATTTTGATTTTAAAAAAAATTAAAAAGCACAATTACAAGTGTTAATGTGAGAGGGTGAGAAGACTGTTTCAGAACTAGAAAGCTTCAAGGAGTGGTAATAAGAAATGTTCATTAACTGTTTGTAAGTCTCATCAAGTGCAACAGGATTCATGATCTATAAGTCAACACACAGAGCAACCAAACCAACAATTCAAATCTCTGCATAAAATAAGGCTTTTTTGTTGCCTTGTCTTGCAGTCATGGTCAAGCTTTCTGTCTTAACATTTCTGCTGTCATGAGTGGGGAAGAAGTTGCTTATTTTTGGCTCTTATTCCGACATAGACTTTGGACTTGAAACAACCACACAAATTATTCAAGTCTTTTGTTGCTGATCTTTCTTTGCAGTTAGGAGGCAGCTCTGAAACTGGAGTGTGGTAGGCTTTGAGTTTCATGGATTTTTTAGTGCAGGTTACATATCGTTTTAGCCTGTATAGGCACTGAGTAAAATAATGTTTGCCTTGTTGAATTACACTGTAAAATTGTAGACTTTTTAATGTTTTAAGTATTTTTGTTACTGACTTTAACGTCCTTTTAGTTCTTGTGATCCACCTGAGGCTGTCGTTAGGGCAGACTATAAATACAAATAAGTAGAAATAAGAAGTACAGAAAGTAAGTAGAAAAGAGAAATGTTAAAATTCCAGGAACATTTATTAAATGGATGTGTAAAATTCTAGCTTGGAAATGACATCCTACTGCCATTCATCCTTACACAGGATTGAAATGGAGTAGCTTCTGGGTTACCTTACAGGAAAAAAAGTTAACTGAAATATTTGGATTCCTTATGCTTAGCATTATAAATGTCAGTCTTTACGCACTGGACACAGCTTTTGAGATTAATAATTCAGTCATGCCTTCACTTATTTCCTCCTTCCACTTTTAATGAAATTTTAGATCAAATCAGCTCTAATTATACTTTATTTACAGCTTTTATTTTGAGACTAATTGATACTGTTTGTACCATATCTGTAATACAGTCACTGATTAGTAGTTCCCACATGGTTGTGCGCATACCCTGTTTTGCCTAACATTATTTGGCTTCAAAGCAAATTAGTTTCACGTAGCACACAAGAGCCATCCCAAGTTCGTACTTCATGTGACAGGCTTGTCAGCTGCTTCTGTTCCTTGGTGAGTGCATGTCTTCAAATAGTAGCACAAGAATGGTCTTGAAGATGAGGAATCAATGCTCTTAAGTTCTCTGCAGCAGTGTGTGTGCATGAAGAAAGCTCTTCAGAGTGCCCTATATGAAAGTCTAAAGCTATGGCAATAACACATGGAACCAACTCCTTCTCCATTCCCTTTTCTGCATAGGTAAGACACCATCCAGTTGAACTTGACCTCTTGTGATTACATGGACACATCCATGCAGTATTTTTGGCAGTCTTCAAGGGAGGTACTGGGGATTGAACCTCAGACCTTCTTCATGAAGAGCAGATTCTCCACCACCAAGCTATAGGAATTAGCCCTCTCTGCTTACTGAATACACTTACCAGAATTGGAACCTCACAAACTTGCTGCTTAGTTCTGTTAATCATCTTTTTAAAAGAAGGCCAAGGTAATTTACAGTAAAAAGTAATGACATAAAGTAAAAAGTTTAAAATGTTAAATCAGATTTTAGAGATATTATATTTATGTCTTATATAATCATATTCAATATTCTCTGTATGCAAACACAATTCTGAGTGGGATTGCCTTAACCCAGAAGGAACAGGTGGGTGACGGGGATATGCCTGGGTTTACTTGAGACTTGAGTGGCCACGGTGGCTAGGAGTGCTATCTTCAATTGATTTGCCAGCTTGGGCCATTTATCAATAGGGACAACTTGGCCAAAGTGATCCACCTCTGGCATACTTTTAATTTTTTGTAATATACCCTATATAAAGTTATGCTTTAGAATGGCCCAAAAGCCAGAATTGCAGACACAGATTTGCATTGGTGGCATATTTGCTCTTGAGGCCATTCAGGGTTTTGAAATTTAGCCCCCATAAATATGAAAGAGCATCTTCTCCCATCCAGACCTTCTTGATTATTAAGATCATGTGATGACACCCTTCTTGTAGTTCTGTCAGTCTTAGATTTGAGGGATAGAAGCATGTGAATGGGCCCCAGGCATAGGAATAGCTTTACTGCTGAAATATGACAGGCATCGACGTTCTGTACTGTAGCTTTTGGTGCCCACTTCAAACATACCTCTTTATGCAGCCCTTTGGATGCTTAAGCTTTCTCCTAATGTCCTGCAATGGAAGTATCAATTATTATTCATTTGATTTTATTGATTTTAATCAATGTGTGGCCAACCCTGAGATCTTCAGTTGAAAGGTAGAATGTATATATTTAGAAATAAATACTGTAGTAAATCTTACTGTTTTTGTAGAGAAGATGGCCTAAATATTAATCACATCATTATATATCTGGGAGAAAATGGAGCTTTTGATGGTACAGTATATTCTGGCATATAAGACTAATTTTTAACCCAGGAAAATCTTCTCAAAAGTCAGGGGTCCTCTTATATGCCGGGGGTTGTCTTCTTAAAATATAGAGTATGGAATATGCTCGCCATATAAGAAGACAACCCCCGGTGTATAAGAGGAAAGGTTGGGGGTTGCCTTATACACCCAGTCATCTTGTATGCCGGAATATATGGGTACCTTGAGATTGTTGGATATACTGCCGTGCAAGTTTGCCCAGAACAAGATTTTCACAAATGGGAAATGGTTTCAGAAATGGACTGTCCCAGATCACTTCCCAAGTCTCAAAGGATAGTGAAAGGACACAGTGAAGTTGGAAGTTGAATGTCAAGACTACCAGCCCAGACCCTAGTGCATACAAAACAAGAACATGATTGCTCAGGAGCAGGGTGTTCAAGGTTTAATTAGAAATTTCAGTTTCTTTGATTTGCCCCCTTCATTGTTATTGAAGTTCATCTATAAATATATTGAGCATTATTATTGAAATGTATTCATATCCTTTGTTAAACTTAAGGCAATTCACAAGAAAAATATAATTTTAAAGAAATATTCAAGACTAATCTAGTGAAAATATAAATTTAATGATACACTAAGCCTTCCCAGGCAACACAGCATACAGCTCTGTCAATCTTTGATAAATAGGGAGGAGGTCACAAGATATCCTTTCATGACATTGTTGTATGTCTTTTAAAAGGAGTGAAGGGGCAAGCAAAATGGATAGCGGGGAAATGAATAAAGAGCACTTAAAATAATATTTCTGCAACTGTGTGTACAATCCTGTGAAGTTTTCTTTTGCTTTTGTAGGACTAAATGCAGACACAAAACTACAAGATGCTTTAAATTACCAATGTGCAGTGCTTGGCGTGAGATGTAGGGAATCCTGCTAGAAAGTCATGTCAGAGGCAAGGCCAGATAATGTGAAATATCATCATCTGTAGACATACTGTAAAAAGAACTTTTGAAGCATCCCTAGATCTTCTATCCATCTTCTTCTATACCTAGAGTTCTGATAAAAATAGGATGGTAGTGGTCAAAATGACCTCTTGCCACTCCCAGCCCCAAAATTTGCTTGAGGTGCTTTTGCTCGTACAATTCTCTTTTTGCTGCCAGAAAAACAAAAAGATCACAGAGGAGGAGAAATAAGAATATGGAATGAGGGATAGGTAGAAAAAGCACAAAATAGGTTTCTCTCTCTTTTTAAGTTTCACTTTGGTGTGAGCAGTGCTTATCTATTGCTTATAAACACTTGCATTTAAAACTATTTTTAATTTACTTAATAAGCACATTTTTAGTCAGTTCACCCATGGTCTATAAACTACTGCAGCTGTGCAGGTGAATACATCCCCTGAAAAATATTGTCCTATATGCAAGCAATGTGTATTTTCAAATGAAGCTTTTAGTGACAAGTGTGACTTAGGGCAGGGTTTCCCAAACTGTGGGTTGAATATTGAGTGGGCCCTGCCTGTAGAACGACACACCAACCGACCGAGCCTTTATTCATATTGGTAACAGTTAAATTTCCTAGAGGTGGGTCCTGAGTTGGTAAGCTTATATTAGATGGGTCGTAGCCCAGACAACTTTGGGAACCACTGACTTAGGGAGTGTTTCGCACATGTATCAAACCTTCTTGAAAAGTATGTATAAACTTAAATATTGTGTTTTATTACTTATAAGTGTTTTTTTTTAATGTTTCCATTCTGGAGGACACATTGTTGATTTAAAAAGAATGAAACAATTCTGCCATCTACAAAGGATGAAGAAACTTAGAGGCAGGCAATAGAGAAATATTTCCAGCAAAAGCACTCAACGGCATGGCATTAAGTGTTGCTCACGCAAGAGGAATGTGTTTTTTTTTCTCCTGAGATGCATCTTTTCTAATTTTACCAGTCATGTTTCTAAAAGACAACATGGGCTTTCTCTTGTTTACTGCCATGAGTGTGAGTCATCCGTTTTGGAAGATTTTTGAGTTGTGCACATTTGTCTGACCACATCACAGTTTCTGGGTTTCCAGGCTTGGAAGTCTCATGACAGTCATAATAGGGAATGTGTAGTTAAACCATTATTTGGGGAATTATGGAAAGGGGATTTTTTGGGAAGACCTGGAGAGGCATTGAAAGTTTGGATCTTCCTAACCTGTTAAAAGATATGATAAAAAATGACTAGAACAATTAGTTTTTTGTTATTTAAATTTCCTTTTTTAAGCATTAACACTTTGCCTTGGAAAGGCAGCACATTTTATAGTTTTATTGTACTCAAGGTGCAACATTGAGTGCTTAAAAGTGTTTATATTTTATTAGACCTTGGAATTGTATTATTGATTTTTGTGTGATTTTATGATTATGAAGTACAATAGAAGGCTATAGATTTGAGCAGCATGGATTTGTCAGCAATTGAAAGATATTACATATACTTTGTTGCTTCTGGGATTTTCTTTTCAGGAAAATTAAAGTTTGTAAGGTTCTTTCACTAAATTTTAAAAAAAGATCCTTAAGAGGCCGTTTCTTTTTAAAAGTTGTTTTACAGCCTAAATTTGTAGATGCAAGCTAGCCAGAGGAGTAATGATGCTAATGTAGGTATTCCCTCACATAAGGATGTAAGTTGTGGTGGTGGTGGGCAACTTATGCATATTCTATCAGAACTGATGTACTGTCAATTAAAATGATGTGTGGTTCTTACTTTTAGTGTTTTTTTAAGTTTGGTTGCATTCATTATAGAAATTTTCTTAGCCTAGAAAAATGCAGCGGAAGAAAACAATTATATTTTAAAATTATTTATTTAAATACTTATTAGTAAAAATTATTAGTAAAACAGGTTCTTATTCTCATGCTCACAGTCTAGCTAGACACTTTTATTGTTTTAATGTTTATATTCGGTTTTAAATGTTGTAACCTGCCCTGAGACCTTTGGGTAAAGGGCAAGATAAAAAGGCAATAAATAAGGAGAGGGAAAAGGGAAAATAAACTCATTCCTCCCACCTCATAAGCACGATGTTAGATATCCTTCTGATGGCAAATGGGGAAAGCATGTTCCCAGTTTCTGCTGTAAAGGAAATTGCTTTCCTTCCTATATAGCATTATCAATCAGTGAATAATAGTGGATTTTGTAAAATAATACTTTATTCTTAGAGTAAAAGCAAATATTAGCTCAGCAAGGGCCATTTAGAAGCTATAAACACCACTCTTCCCATACTTGTAAAAGTATGCCTTTCAAAGGAACACAAGACAGCTTACAAAATATCGAAAGTATGATACATATTTAATAGAAGAAAAAAATTACAGTGGACTTAAAAGCTTAATAGACATAAGTGCACCAAGACAGTGCTTGAATTTGAGGAAAGTTTACAGCTAGAATCACAGGCATCCGTTGGAGTTGCACCCATTCAGATAGCAGAGAGGGGAGCAGATTAATATTCCTTCATAAAGAAATATAGATTTTATGGCTAATGATATTAAATGAGTTTTTTCCCTCCAACAGCCTAGTCTTCTGTTTTATTGTATAACCATATCATTTTGGGAGAACCATCTCATTGTGAACCCTTGTTTTCAGCTTAAATCTATATATAATATATACATGGCCATTATCCTACTGAAAGCGAAACCTAATTATATTAGTGTTGTTAGGATTGTTTATTTTAAATCTAGCCCTAGGGGGAAAATGTTTGTATTTTCTTAGACTCTCTTTGACTAGGGTAATAACTCCTTGGCTTAGAGAACTGAATCAGGTATTCTAAGCAACTTTTTCTCCCTTTAAACAGTATCGGTTTGGTACAAAAAAGGGAAGAGGTTTGAGAGCATAAAATCCCTGGAGTGAGAGGAGGGGTTTAAATTGTGGCACCCTGATGAGATTTCAAACTATCTTTTCTTTGTCATTGGATGATTAGGAAGGACCAGTGATCCATAGCTGGTCTGTATAAAGCTGGGAGTGGTGTACTGGAAGAGTGGGAGTGGCATGTGGTCCTTTAGTGGAAATTGGATGAATTTGGTTCCCATGACATGGAGTTAAGCCAGGCATCAACCTCATGGTTTCACACACCTGATGAAAACCTCTCTCTTCACCTCAGCTTTTTATGTTTAGCTTCCTCTGGATGTTGCCCTGCCAGGTTGGGTGGGTTATACTTTAAGTATGTTTTTAACACATTGGTTTTATTGTTTTACTGGACCTTCAAGTAAAGGGCACAATATAAATACAAATATTGAGTAGTTGGAGTGTGGAAACATGGGGGGCATACTTGGTTGTAGCCCCAGTTTAAGGAACAGTTTCCCTTCAAGTTGTATCAGGCACTCACATTGTATGCGTATGGTGAAGATGCACCTTTTTACCCTGGCCTTGGCTGAGGGAACAACATCTCCTTCTTATGGAGGCACTGTCATTGTTTTAGTTATGCTTTTTAATCTATTTTATTATAATTTTATTGTGACTTGCCACCTTTGGGTATAGGGTGGGATAGGCTTGGGCCCTGGGTATCTTGAAGGAGCGCCTACTCCCATATAGACCTGCCCTTGCATTAAGATCTCAAGGAGTGGGCCTTTTTGTAGTTCCTTCTCTTTCAGTGGTATGAGACATAGGGACATGCAAGAGGGCCTTTTCTGTAGTGGCCCCGAGACTCTGGGACAACCTCCCTCTTGAAGTTTGCCAGGATGCCTACACTGTATAGTTTTTGGCACCTGGTGAAAATAAATGCATCTTTTCACCCAGGCTTTTGCTGTTTAAGTAGCTTCCTCAGGGTGTTGTCATGTTAGGGAGGGAGTGTGGGGGATGGGAAGGAGGGTGGGGTAGGAGGGGATTATATTTGTAGTTATATTTTACTATTTGATATGTTTTATTCTCATTGTAACCCATCCTGAGACCATTTGGTGAAGGGTGGGATATAAAATTTAAAAAAACAGTATTGATGAAGAATCTGAATGATTTTGTTCTCCCTAGGAAGTCGACATTGTGGTAGCTCCATGTCGAGGATTCCAGTCAGCTGACGTCACTTTGGGAGAATATGCAAGCCATGTCCTTCCAGTCATTACTTTTGCCATCAGTGAATTAGAACTGTCTGCTCTGGATGTGAATGAACTGCAAGAGATTAAAGATAAATTCTCTCTACCTGTCTTCTTTTTCAAAGTGCCACATTTGGGGACTGAGCTAATATCTCCTCAAAATGCAGAGAATGAAAAGTCATCCCTTTATCGGCAGCTGCTAGATTTAAACTACCTTAGTACAAACCATTGCAGCTGTGGAGCACCCAGTTCTGATGCCAAAGCCCAAAGCATGCTAGTGGAACAATCCGATAAGATACGCCTACTTAGCACTTTCTCCAAGCAGGTGCTTCAGCAGCGCTTGGTGGATGCAGCCACCATCTTGAATATAGTACACTGTCGTTGTCTGGACATTTTCATCAACCAAGCTTTTGATATGCAGCGTGACCTGCAGATCACCCCAAAGCGTCTAGAGTATACACGGAAAAAAGAGAATGAACTGTATGAATCTCTGATGAACATTGCCAACCGCAAGCAAGAGGAAATGAAAGACATGATAATAGAAACTCTCAATAATATGAAAGAAGAGCTTCTGGATGATGCTGCTAATATGGAATTCAAAGGTAAGCATTAGAAAAACAACATGCAGGAGACGACAAGCACAAACAGCAAAAGCTGAGTTTGTAATATATATAGTCACCACTTCTTGATTGTTTCCAAGCTGGTCTGGATGTGACATCTGTTCATATTGATTGCTTTCACAGTATCTCACAAAAACATGCAAGTGACTAGTTTTAGATTTAGTGAGGTACATTTTTCATGCCACCTGTAACGAAGCACATGTATAGAAGTCTCGTGTGTATCTGGTCAAACATTTCTAGCCATCTTTGTGTATATAAAGGAGGGATGGTTTCACTTTGACCTGAGGTCACAATTAGCTTAGGTTCATCTTTGGAGGACTTCATATTATTAGCAGTGGGTGGTTGAATGTGGTTGGCACCCACAGGGCCTTTTCAATTCAGCAGATGAAATTTGCATCCATGCATAGGATATTAGGAGGAGATTAAACTATTCTTGCCACTCTCTGTACTGTATATTTCATCATTTTGTTCTTTTTATTGGGTAGAGGGGGAAGATTGCTTGGGATGCTTTACTCTTTCAGTAAGCAATATGTATGAGTAAAATAATATTGATTTCTAAATCAGGTTTTTTTTAGGTTCCATAATATACTGTTCATTTTTTTACAAGAACTTACAGTCCTTTACAAAAAGTATCTGTTATACAGTTGTGCTTTGTTTAATGCAGTTTTATATTCTACAGTTTTGCCTTGATACATTCAAATATTATTGTTTCTCATTATATTGTGTATACAAATTATATTGTATACACAATTTGAACCAATGGGAAACCTCATGTGATTCATATAACATATTTTTTTTAAGAATGAAATTGCTATTTGCAGAATGACAGAGGCATGTTCCTTTTCCATCCAGATGTAATATATTGTCAGGGAGGGAGATAAGTGAATTTCTTCTTTTTGTGGGTACAGTTGGAAATAAATTGTGGGGTCTCTCGTTCCTGTTTTTCAAGGAACAAATTAGAACGTTATACACCTTGTATTTAGAAACTATTTAAACACAAAGCAGCCAGAAAAAAGTGTTAATCTTTAAAATATGAAGTAGGAGTTAATTCTTTGTTTAAACATTAGCAGGTCTATAATATATCAAGCCTATGTATTAGTCATATTGGCTGTTAGCTGAATTGAGAAAGCTAATATTAACATCTAAACAGACCTACAGCCTGTGCTACTGTATTTATAGGAAATAAGTAGTGTTGCATTCTTAAGTGATTTATTTTATTGTGTTCACCCTTCAGCCTTTTTTATACTGTACATCCTTAAAGTGAATCTTATTATCAATCCAATCCTTAAAACATAACTGATCTTTAAGTCAACTACAGTACTTAGCTGTTTTTTTCTCTAAAATGCAATATGCATTCATTTTAATTTTCTGAGCAAAATTCTTCAGGTTTTTTGTGGTGTACAAATAATATAGCATAAACTAACTTAATGTGGTTTAGCTGTAATGTTCAATATTACAGATATTTTGTATCCCAGTGCACAAGTTTAGTCTTTTTTTGAAAATTATATCTCTTGAATACATTCCTAAGACTCCCAACCAGGTTAAACATTTAAAAAGTGTATATGCCTGCGTGTTTGCTTTGCACTAAGATCTGTTGAAGTCAATAGGGCTAATTCTTAAATAAACTGGTTTAGAATTGTACCATGCCATACTGAACAATGTGAGAAAGATGTGTACAAATACCTATACTTAACTGTCATATCCACATGAAGGAAAAGGTTTCAGATTAAATTAGTTCTGTCATTGCCTTAGAAGGTGCTCACTTTAAGTGCTTAATTTAGTTGACATTAGTTCTAGATGGTGGCTGATATACTGGCATGTCTTTTTTACTCCACAGTCATGATTCTTCTCCCATCTTTTTCTAGATATTATAATTCCTGAGAATGGAGAGCCTATTAGTTCCAAAGATATTAAATGTTGCATTAAGCAAATCCAAGAACTAATCATTTCACGGTTAAACCAAGCAGTTGCCAACAAGTTGATAAGTTCTGTAGACTACCTGCGGGAGAGCTTTGTAGGGACTTTGGAAAGATGCCTTAGGAGTCTGGAGAAATCTCAACAAGATGTTACAGTTCATATTACAAGCAACTATCTAAAGCAGGTAAAGTATCAAAAATTAGAAGTTAGTTTTGTGTATTCTTTTAGAATGTTAGCTGCCTATAGTTCATTTTTATGTAGACAAGGAACAGATTTTCAGCATAATCTCTAGTTGAAGAAGAAAAGAGTTTTTAGTTGGCACATCTTTAGAGGCAATTATATGAATTTAAGTGAGATTAAAATTTTCTGCTTACAGATATTAAATGCAGCTTACCATGTTGAAGTCACTTTTCACTCTGGTTCAACAGTATCCAGAATGCTGTGGGAACAAATCAAGCAGGTATTAAGTATTTTAATATTGAAACCTTTCTTATAGCAATGAGTTACATATTTATTTATTTATATTTATATCCCACCCTATACCCAAAGGTCTCAGGGTGGGTAACAAACTTTAAAATCCAGCATATCAGAAAACTATATCAAAACAATAATAATCATTAGAACATTTAAAAAACATGTTTAAAACAGCACAATATCAGTTAAAACAGTAGGGTTTGCAGTGGGGGAAACGTAACCAACATTTAGCCGAAGGCCTGAGCGAAGAGGTGTGTCTTCACCCCCTACCTGAACATATACAGTGAAGGGGCCTGATGCACCTCAAGGGGGAGACTATTCCATAGCCTTGGGGGCTACTACTGAGAAGGCCCTCTCCAGGGCGCCCACCCACCTAGCTGCTGAAGGTGGTGGGACAACCAGGAGGGCCTCTCCAGATCCTAAGGCACGGGCAGGTCAGTATGGGCGAAGGCGTTCCTTTAGATATTTGGGCCCAAGTCATTTAGGGCCTTGTAAATCAGAATTAACACCTTGAATTGGGCTTGGTAGTGAATTGGCATCCAATGCAAATCTTTTAAGACTAGCGTGATGTTCATCCAGTTAGCTGTCAGCACCCTGGTGGCTTCAATTTACACTAGCTGCAAACTGTCTTCAAGGGCAGCCCCACTGTTTGCAACAGATGGACATTATTCTCTATGGAGTTTACATAATTGGTTTTGCTTACAAAATCAATACCCAGGTGTCTTTATTTGGTGTTGAAACAATAGTTTATTCCAGCAATACTCTGCAATAGAGTCTTGAGAGGAGCATTGCTGAGATTACTGCATGCTACTCTTTCGACTTCTGGAAGGAGAACTTTAGAAAGGACCCTAGAGCTTCAGTGCAAACTCTGGTCAGCAGCTCCTAGAGATGTGTTTTTGAGATATTGTGGTCTTAAGAACATAAGAACATAAGAGAAGCCTTGCTGGATCAGGCCACAGCCCATCTAGTCCAGCATCCTGTTGCACACAGTGGCCCACCAAATGCTCATGGGCATCTCAAGCAGAGACAAGGACAAACCTTCTCCTGCTCTCGAGTCCCAGCAGATGGCCCTAGAAGCGCCCCATTTCCTCCCCCCCTCAGCCTGAAAGACGCACCTAGGCATTCGTTCTAGTAGCCATTGATACATCTGTCATCCATAAATTTGTCTAACCCTACCTTAAAGCCATCCAGACTGGTAGCTGTCACCACCTCTTCTGGCAGCACATTCCATAGGCCGATGACCCTCTGTGTGAAGAAATACTCCCCCCTGTCAGACCTTACGCTCCTACCCATCAGCTTCATAGAGTGCCCCCTGGTTCTAGTGTTGTGCGATAGAGAAAAGAAATTTTCTCTATCCACCTTTTCTATGCCGTGCATAATTTTATATACTTCAATCAGGTCCCCTCTCAAACGCCGTCTCTCCAGACTGAAGAGGCCTAGACGTTGCAGCCTGGTTTCGTAAGGGAGGTGTTCCAGACCCTTAATCATTCTGGTTGCCCTTCTCTGCACCTTCTCTAGTTCCACAATATCCTTTTTGAGGTGTGGTGACCAGAATTGTCTTGAAAAGAGTCATCTCGAGACATCAGAATCCCATAGCTGATTACAGTTAATATATTTTCAAAAGATCATGTAACCAACAGGAAATTCTATGAAGAAACATCTTGCCTTATTTCTGTATTAAAGTGAAAACTGTGCTATAGGTGCTTTTGAACATAGGTAGTGAGCAGCAGGTGGTTCTTTGTTTCTGTTCCCTGGAACATTTTGTACCAGTTATTTGAACTGTCTTCAAGGGCAGTCTGATGTATATATTATGGTAATCAGATTACCAGGGCTCAAATAACTGATACGAGACAATCTCAGCTGAGAAGGGGTTACTGTGGGCCACTGCATCACCAAAGCTGTTTGCCTTTCATGACACACCTGATCTTTAGGAGTATGATCCCTTCCAACACTTGACAAACAACATTGGTCCAGATGAATTGAAGCCCCCCCCCAATAGTTTTTCCACCTTATGTTGAATAGAGCTAATTTAGCTTTCATCTAGTATATTATGGGTTCAGCACTTCCACAACCCCATGTTTGAGTAATAGAATAGGGATGTGCACAAATTATCCATGCATTCGGAATCCAGACAGTAGGTCTGGATTCTGAGATTTGTGGATGGATTGAATAGGTCCCTATTCGAAGGACCCTATCCACCTACGAATCGGATAATCCAGTATCCATAGAAACTTTGGTAGATGCTTTTAAGGATACTGGATTATCCTGGTGCCTCCCCCCAGGTGGCCTACCCCATGCCTCCCACCCGGGGACCACTTACCTGCTCCAGCGGCACTCTGGGCCTCTTCCAGCACTCTGTGAGCAGTCTTCCCTGGAGACAAATACAGATGTTCTGGTAAAACCGGAAGGCCTGTATTTACCTCCTGGGAAGCCTGCTCATGGTTCCACAGGGTCCTGGTGAGGCCTGGAGCACCACCAAAGCTCTCCTGCCCATCTCCCCAGGGCCCACTTACCTGAGGTACGAGCTCCAATGGTGGCGTGGGCCTCTTCCAGGGCCTGCTGGAACCGCAAAAGGGTTCCGAGGTCTAAATGTAGGCCTTCCAGCCAGAAGGCCTATATTTAGCCCTTGGAACCCTTTCGTGGTTTCAGCTGGCCCCGGAAGAAGCCTGGAGTGGCAGCAGCAGTGGTGCTGCTGCGGAGGTAAGGTAAGTGGGGAGGGGGTGGGAAAGGATGGGTGGGGTGGTGGGAATATTCGTGCCTGGATCCGAATACCCCCACAGCCGTGGGTGGGGTATTCGGCTGGAGCTGAATTTTTCCGCATTCTATTCAAGTCGAATAGAATGTGGAAAAATGGCTCCGTGCACACCTCTATAATAGAATAGTATGTCATAAGCAACTTGACAGCATCCTCAAATTCTCCATGACCCTCTTAGCAGGAGATTCTTACCTTTGTCCATAATATCTTTTCAGTACAGCTGTCATAAGTCTATATTGCTCTGTAAAGACACTGCTAGTAGGTAATTCAAATTTCAGCATCACAATCTAAGATGTGAACAGGTATCTCATGACAGATGGTAGCCTTTGTGGGCGATGGAGCAGTAGGTTGGGCTGCTGTTTCATCTTCATTTTCCTGGGAGTGTCAGAATTATTTGAATGCTGCCTTATGTTTCATGGTGTTTAAATGCATTAGCAGCTAGTACTTAATGGGATTGGTGGGTCAGAGGGCACAGTGGTGTTTAAATGATGAGCAACTAGAGGGGAAAAGCAGCATTAATTGTGAATGGAGCTTTATAAGTTTGCAATCTTGTGCACTTACAAGGAATTGGACCCAAGCAAACATAGAAGTCAACCATCCCTGGCGTGTATTTATAGCAGTTTGGAAGCAGAGCCAGGATTTGGGCAGCTGAATTTGGTGAGGTGACATGAAAGGAATACTGTTACAGTATAGAAGAATTTGAATTTCTTTAGATGTATTGGAAAGTAATGAGTCTTTACTTACTGTGTTTTGACCATGAAATCTGTGTCTTGTACTTTAGATAATACAGCGGATTACATGGGTGAGTCCACCAGCTATCACTACTGAGTGGAAAAGAAAAGTAGCTCAGGATGCCATTGAGAGTCTTAGCGCTTCTCGGCTGGCCAAGAGCATCTGCAGCCAGTTCAGGACACGACTAAACAGTTCGCACGAAGCTTTTGCAGCCTCATTACGACAGGTTAGTTTGATTAGTATTAAAATATTGAATTTTAGAAAAAAGTATGTTTCTCTTTAACTCTTGCCACTCTACCCCCAAACTACCATCTTCTATTTCCTGGCAGCATTAGCCCTTGTTTGGCTGACCTGGAGGACAATTCAGATGTTTTGGCTGCTCTAGATCTTCATTGACAGTAGAAGCAATGGCACTATAAATGCTCATTCCTAAGTTCTGCAAGGAATGGATGATAGCACTTGTAATTGTGTATAGGACTTGAGAGTTGAACAAGGAGCTGCTTAAGCAGCCCAAATTAGCAGTTTAAAGATGTGGAAAAAGATTTGGCAACTGAAGTTTAGTGAATGCTCATGTGTTGTGTGAGCTGAATATCTGGATCTGGTTTATGTTACTGTAACTTTCTGCACTGGGCCTTATTCTGGATTTTATATCCTGAAATAGGCACCTGCCATATACATGCTAGTGCACACTACAGCAAACCTTGGCAGGTCTCTATTCCAGGGTACAATCCAGAGTAAGGCCTGGTGCAGAAAGGGCCCAGAATGAAATCAAGCAGTTAGTCTAGCTCTAAGGCAAGTATAGTCTTTTGAAATTGGGAAACAAACAGTGGTTAAGCTTCTAATGCTATTTATATTTTTTTACATCAGGAAATCAAATCTTATCTTTGTTGACCTACACATTTGACTTTAGTTGAAACATCATTACTTCCCATGTGAAAATTATTTTTTATTCAGAAGGGCAACTAACCAAAATAAACAATAACCTGGTTATATTGTTGCACAGTTTCACCCAGAGCAATCTAAAAACAGCAAATAAAAGTAGCAAATTCTTTCTTTTGGGAAACACATGAATGAGCATAGTTCTGAATTCAGTTCATTAGAAATACTTGTAACGATACTAGGTCATGTCTCAAACTATCCACTTTTTTAAAAAAAATCCAGGTATACTTCTTTCCTTTTAACAAAAAGCACAGGAATATGAGTTTAAAAGGCATGGGCTTTTTCTCTTAAACCATGCAGTGATTTCTTTTTTGATAATTATGTGTTGCATATTAGTTATTTTTCTGTCTGAACCTTTGAAAAATTTTGGTCAGAAGATGCTGTTGGACATTCTTTGTACTCCTTGTAGAAGTATTGCTATGTTTTAGGATTGTTTTGAACACTTTATTAGGGTTATGCATGAAAAATGTTATTTATTCTGAATATTCTGTTGGAATACCAGGAAGTTCAAAATATTCTCTTCATAGAAGAGTTGGGGACCTGTTCTGGGATTCTTGTTCTCTCTGGGTGGTAAGGAGTGAAGGGTGTTTCCTACCATCCTACTCATAACAACTTTTGTAAACTGGGGCAGTTTAATGCATTTTTAATACATTGCTGCATAAATGGCAAAATGTACACAACAGCAGTTAGTCAGATTGTGGGGAAGCAGTGAAGTCTTCACTCGATATCTGTATGTCTGTCTGTTTATTTTTCTGGCTGCCCTTCTTTCTTCCAGCCAACATTTTATTGTTAGGTGTTTCCCCTTTAGGCAGAGATGTGATAGCCCCTGAATAGGGGAAAAGGTGGGACTCCCTTTTCGGGAATAGATTGGAATCCTTATCCAAAAAAGAGGGGGCAAAGCCTTCTTTTCTTTATTTGGCTAATTATCAGGAGGACAGTTGCCTAAACTAAGAAAGATGGGGTCTGTTTGTTAGGAGTAGGACAAGCAGCAAAGTGCTGCTTAAAAATGGTGTGTGTGATCTCGCCTCCATTAAAAATTGTGTGTGTGATGTCCTCCCCCCCCCCCCATTTGGCAGCACTGGTGCTGCTTTTGCCATCCTCTGCCACACAACTAACAGCTATAAAAAGTCTCTGGATGGTGGTCTGAACCCATTTCATTAGGGCTTGGAAAATTTTAACAAAATGGGACTAAATATATCAGGCTTTTCCAACTAGTTTAGAAGTTTTCATCAGGTGAATCTAAAATTCAAACATAATTTGAAAACAGTCGTATGGATGCAGTTATTAATAAAGAGATTCTATAGTGTGTTTTTCTTATGTTTGAATGGAGATGTGCCTTGATTGATTTATGGAAATAAACATTATAGCAAGATTTGTTTCAGACTGAAAGTCTGTGCAGGTTTTTACAGGGGAAAAAAAGAAATAAATGGAGAAGTAGATTATTAGCTTTCACCTGAATGTAACCTGTACTGTACTTCACAATAGCCATATTCATATCTGATCTTCTGTCTTGTTAGCTAGAGGCCGGCCATTCAGGCAGGCTAGAGAAGACTGAAGATCTTTGGCTGAAAGTAAGAAAAGACCATGCCCCTCGACTTGCCCGCCTCTCATTGGAAAGTAGGTCCTTGCAGGATGTCCTGTTATATGGTGAGTATTATCTCAGCTGCCTTCTGTTATTTATGGGTGGCTCTAATTAGAATTTAGTCTTTAATATTTATTTAGGTGGCTTCTCAAAATGGATAGACAGAAAATAGTTTCAAAAAGACTTGTGTATTGGATCCTGCTTTTGTCAACTGTTGCAGATTTAGAATTAAATTCCTACTGTAACTCTGTAAATATAAAATATAATTAGTGAATAGTGTTGTTTTTGCATTAATAATGGGCACATTAATCTAGTAGTTTTAATTAAATTGCACAGTTTTGAACCAGTTTGGTCTTGTGGTTAGAATGCCAGACTCATATCTCGTAGTCACTGAGTTTGATTTTGCACTTCTCCATGAAGACCTTGGCCTAGTCAGGGCTCTCTTTGTGAGTTCTCACAGCCACACCTACCTCACAGAGTGTCTGTTGTGGGGCGAATAACAGGAAGCTTTGTCGGCTGCTTTGAGTCCCCCTTTAAATGGGTCAGAAAAGCGAGGTATAAAAGCCAACTCTTCTTCTTTTGAAGTCGGGAAGACAAGGCTGCTAGAGAAAGGCAGAGTGGAGCCATCTTCTGCTGATATATGTGTGCCCACAGTAGTGTGGAAGGACACATTATGGAGGAGCCTGTGCAAGATTATGTTTGCTTCCATAAATAGAAGCCCTTTTTTTCTTCCAGAAAAGACATTTCTAATGCAAAAGTGGAACTAGAGAGCTTGTTCTGTAAACAAATGAAACTTGTGTATTTTATATATATATATATTGAAGTTTCAAGATAACTAACATTAGGGAACTAACAATAAAAAATCCAGCAGAGCACAGGATCAATACAGCAATCCTGGGGATGATTAAAAGTTAAACAAAAATGAAGACAGTCCTGAAGAAACTGTTGTTAATATCATTACTTTACTGCTAACTCATTAACATATCTTTTGGTGTATTTATTTTGGTATTTGTTGAGTTTAATTTGTTTTATCTTTATCTCCTCACCCTATCATTTCATAGTCGGGCAGCTTACAGAGGATTGAAACAGATAAAAATGGAATTAAAGCGCAATATTAAAAGCATGCAGGAATACAAATATTGAGATCCATAAATTCAAAACTCAGAGGTGCTGTCTAGAAGAGTACCAGGATGAACAAAAACCTTTTCAGTTGTTTTCTGACACTAGATAGGGAGGAGGTTTACCTTACGTCAGGTAGATATTTTTTCACAAAGTTATTGCCACTTTGGAGAAGGACAGTTGATGAACACCTGTCTCACAATATCTGAGGCCAGTGGATTTGTCAATGATGACCTCAAACTCCAGTGTAGCTGGTGTGAGATAAGACAGCCCTCAGATATCTAGAGTAAATTAGGGGTTGTGGGTTGAATTTGGCTTGGTATAGATTAAGAGTTTGTGGGTTGAATTTGGCCGCCCAGTAGGGGTCTGCTGTCCCATCTGTTACTGAGGTTAGAGTCATCTTACAAATTTCAGAACTGTTCAGACAGAGAACTTAAGAATTTAAGTGGAGCCTTCAGCCTTACCAGAATTCAGCTGCAGTCTATTGAGAAATTTAGACTCTTTAACTGACAGATGTTTTATGTTTCAGGTAAACCAAAGTTGGGCCGTGAGCTGGGCCGTGGGCAGTATGGAGTGGTATATTTGTGCAATGCTTGGGGAGGGCATTTCCCCTGTGCACTTAAATCTGTTGTTCCACCAGATGAGAAGCACTGGAATGACCTTGCACTGGAGTTTCATTACATGAGGTATGCAGCGAGGCTAAACTGTCTTCTGTCATTTTTCAATTTTCTGTTAGATATATCTAGATTTTCTAATAATTAATTGATCTCAATTATTAACTAGTAGATTTCTCCTAAGTACAGACCAAAGGCTAGTTGAAAACTCCTAGGCATTTTGAAAGGAAAATAAAATAATATAATGATGACAATAACAATTTTAAAAACTTCTTTATTTAGGGCAGTTTCCCCTTTCCTGATACTCTTCAAATATGTTGGGCCACAGCTCCTGACAGCTCTATCCAGAATGGTCAGCAGTCAGGGATGATTAGTCAAAGACCACTATTGAAGTTCATTATCTAAAAGGCAACCAGTTGCGAAAAGCTAATTTAGGGAACAAGTGGCAGAGATAGAAGGCAAGCATTGCTTCATTTTGTTAAATACGCTGGCTGAAAATTGTATTAAGAGACAGTAGTGGAAAAACATACTTCGCAAACAACAGATTCAAGACTCAATTTCTAACCTCTCCAATTAGGACTGCAAAAGGTTTTATATGAACTGCTGAAGAGCCACTGCCAGTACTCATGGCCTAAATCATTGTAAGATTCTTAATTTCTAATGGCACACTTTAAAGTGTTATTTGCCGAGCTCTAATTTTGAAGTTGCACATTATAATAAATCTACTAGTTAATAAATTGCTAAAAAGTTGTGTGTGTTAATATGAAAGGACATCCAAAATACTGTCGTTCGGTTTTAGAACAGTAGGCTGGAGACAAGTTGCTTTATGCTATCTTCTTTTGATACTTTTTTACCCAAAGACGTAAGTCAGAGAGAATTAATCATATCTGTCATTATATCTATACATTATTCTCTCTTCTTGTTCTGCATCTTCCTCTAGGTCATTGCCAAAGCATGAGCGGTTGGTAGATCTTCATGGATCAGTAATAGACTATGGGTATGGGGGAGGTTCTAGCATTGCTGTTTTATTAATAATGGAACAGCTGCACAGAGATCTCTATACAGGATTAAAGGTGAGAAATAGAAACTGTAAAATGAAAACTACTTATTGAATCAGTACTTTTTCTTTCTTCCTTCATTTCTTACCTTCACTATGTTTCACAAAGTACACTACTTCAGTAAATAATCATGTTCTATTCACTATTTCAATAAAGAGAGGGCTATACAAAAAAAGTGTTGATGTGTCTCTGATCCATAATGAGTGTCTTTGTTCTGACTCCTTGTTGGGTGAGAGAAGTTGCAGAAAAGAAAAGGAAAAGAACAGTTTTTCCTGTTCTCATGAAACTTTGTCCCTCTGTTTCTTAATATTGCTAAACAGTTTGGATAGCATTGCATATCACAGTCAGATATCACTGACGATCTTAGACCAAACTTGGGAATTAGGTTGGAACCTTGAAGAATGAAAAAGACATGGTATATTTACTTCATCCTTAAGGTTTCTGTGTATTGCAAGAAGGAAAGTGTTTAGTCCCATGGAGTCAATTCTCCAATCCTCTTAATTCTGCAATCCTCTTAGTTCATTTAAAAATATTTGTATACCACTTCTCATGAAATCTTGGGGTGGTTTACTTAAACAGTTATTTTTACATTTGTGCTGTAGGGCTTAAAGAGATTATAGTAGACCACTTTATCTTACCCTCTGCTGACATGTGTCATGTTCTGTATTTCTAGAAGGCAGATGAGAGTTAGCCAGTTGCATTAAGCTACATTAATTGGTTACTCTTTCATTAATAACCAGATGTTGTATTGGGTCTAGGGATGGGAAGAAATAATGCACTGTGTCTGGTTGTGATTAGCATTTGGAGCTAGCATTTCAACAGAATAAAATTACACAAGTACAGCCATCATTTTGAACTTGTTGGACTATATACTAAGAAGGTGGTTTGTTTTTGGAGGGACTCTGTTTTACATAAAAAAAGTGCTACTCAACAGCTAGAGGTACAAATGTAATTAAGGATTGGTAATTGAGTCCGCCCATCCCGTTTTCTTCAGGCTGGATTGACATTGGAGACAAGACTGCAGATTGCCTTGGATGTGGTTGAAGGAATTCGATTTCTTCATAGCCAGGGGCTTGTTCACAGAGACATCAAACTTAAAAATGTATTGGTAAGGGTTTGTTTTGTATCTCTAACCTAGTTCTCCTGGCTGAAGGAGAATGAAACATCTGTAGATAAAACTGACCTTGTACAAGCCTTTTCCTGAAAAGAGATTTTTGCCTTTATATAAAAAGTAAAAGCATTTGTCTTGTTAAGAGGAGAAAGGCTTGAGTAAAATAATCTCTGCTCAGGTGAAATACAAAACGTACTTTTCTGAGTGTCAAAAACTAAAGAACAATGAAGTCAGAAAAACACAGGAGTAAGCACCGCACAAGAAACCAGCAATGTCTAGTCTTCCTATGAGTAGAACAGATTCCTTTGTTTATTATTATGACATCTTATTAAATAAGCTGCATTTAAAAATGATTTAAAAACATATGAAAAGCTGTTTCAAAAAGAAACACTGAATGGGATGGAAGAAATGGCACAACAATGCACCTATTCAAACAGGCAAGACTCTAATTAAGAGATGGATCTTTAGTAGGCCTCTGAAAGATGCAGCTATAGGCAAATCCCACATGTCAGTGGGGAGAGCAAGCCAGAGGGTAGGCATCACCACAGAAAAGGCCCATTATAGGGTAGCTGCAGAATGACGCACAGTAAAATCATCTGAGATTGTGCTGCAGATAGCACAACATGTCCTCCTGATCTAATTAACCTGTTTTGGCTAATTAGAGCTAGTTATAATGAGTTGCTTGGGTTAATCCAAGAAATAAGGAAGTTTCTTTGTGTGGAAGAACAGTTCCTGCTGCAGTGTAGATGTCACCATAAGAAGGCCTGGGTATGGATGGCTGTAGAAAAAAAACTCAGTGGATGATCTTGGGGATTTTGTGATTTATACAATAATGGAGAAGGCAGTCTGTTAAGTACTCTGGTACCAACTTGTTCAGAGTTTTGTATATCAAAAATGGAACCCTAAATCTCAAGAGCTGACTGACAGTTGCTTAATGATTGTTGTTTCTGGGACACAGTGTAGTCCTGGGTAAAACACCTTAGGGTATTCTAAATGTAAAGTTATTAGTGCACGGATGACAATAGTGAGATTATTAGGACTTCCAGTGACAATAATGATTGTTGGATCATGTATAAGCTGAATAGTATGTACATAGAATTCATGTGCATGTTGGGATAGCATTGATGAGAGGATTGCACCCTTTGGTACCCCGCACTTAATATCGGGGGACACACTATTCAGGTAGAAGTATTGTAACACAGTGTCTTTCATTGCCAAGGCACAGAGACCGTTCAGAAGGCTACTGTCATACACAGGGTCAAACATATCTGAAAGGTCAAGCAGAATCAACAGAGTAACATTCCCCATCTGTTGCTGGTGCAGGAGGTAATTCATGAGGTCAACATAAGCTATTTCAGTCTCCAAACTGGGGCTGAATCCAACTGTTGATATAAAGAGTTTCTTCCAAGAGCACTTGCACCAGAACCACAGTGAGTCTTCCTAATATTTCCCCACAATTCCCAGGGGGATATTTGTGGTTGAGTGATTCTTCAGGACCCAGAGACTCTTTTTTTCAGGAGCGGTCAAATCACAGTTTCCTTCGTGGCAGATGGAACACTTTCTCCCACAAAATATACCTTCCTTTCTTTTTGGATCAACCAAAGCAACCCACCACAGCTAGCTGCATTTTGCCAAAATGAGGAATGATCAAAAGTATATGTTGTAGGCTAAACGTCTGCAGGCATCTTGCAGTGTCATCAGATGTCAAAAATGGAAGTGTTCCAATTAAAAAAAAAGATTCAGTGATGCCTCATTAGTTAATGTATCAAAAATATCATTTTGGGAAGCATTAAAACAAGGGGTTTTAATCTACAAAGTGCCCAGTAAACTTATTTCTGCAGGCTTTCAGGGTATCCACTATTGGATTTCTTGAAATGAATAACAGTCCCTTTAACATTCTTGAAAAGCTTTGAGGGTGCAGTAGAAGCTGCAAAATAAGCCCTTTTAATGGCCTTCACTTTTACGCAGTAGGCACAGTTAAGCACTCCCACTCCCAGATGTGCTTGCTTGGTCTCATGATGAGTATGATGTTATAAAATATAAACCTTTCTCATTTTAAAAATTGAATAGATCAGATCCTACTAGATTACCATTTACAGTTAGATTTCCTTTCAAGGCCTCTTCATCCTTGAAAAATTGTGTTTAAGAGAGGATATGATTGCAGTACATAAAATCACGCATGGTATAGAAAAGGTAGACAGGGAAAAATATTTTCATCATACTACATTAGAACCAGGGGGCACTCTATGAAGCTGATGAGCAGGAGAGTTAGATCAGACAAGGGGATGTATTTTTTCACCCAGGGGGTCATCAGTCTAAGGAATTTACTGCCAGTAGCTTTGTTTTTTGTTAAGACTGCCTGATTTAGGAAATTATTCATTGA
>MTQE01001134.1:70716934-70761375 GCA_014337955.1 Aspidoscelis marmoratus | reverse complement strand
TTTGTTTTTTGTTAAGACTGCCTGATTTAGGAAATTATTCATTGAGTTGACTGGTGTGTCTTGTAAGGGTGATGGGGACAAATAATGATGTATCTATTTTTGTTTTTATCCTTGTATGTTTTATATGATTTTATGTTTTGTTAACCTGATACGGTTCTATGAATAATCAGTAAAGTTCGTTCATGCTAGCATTAAAGATGGTAACAGCAACCAGCCTGGATAGCTTTAAGAAAGGGTTAAAGAAATTAACAGATGACAGGTGTATCAATGGCTACTAGAATGGATGCCCATGTACATCCTTCATGCTGGAGAGACAGACAGGATGCCCCTAAAGGACATTTGCAGGGATTTGAGAGCAGGTGGAGGTTTTGCCCTTGTCTTCTGCTTGAGTGAATTTAAGATTCCAAATTTTATTTGTTTGTTGCAATTATAGACTGCCCTCTAACCTAAGATCTTGGGGTGTTTACAGCCATCAAAATACATAAAACAAAATTTAAAACACTTAAACAGTACAGTACATGGAAAAGTGCCTCATCTGAAGGCATAGGTAAAGGGGTGTGTTCACCAGGATGTGTAAAGTCAAAGTGCTTGACACAAATAAAAAGGAACACTATTTCAGATACTGGGGGCTATACAGTGAAGGGCCCCTTTTGGGTCCCCACCCTTTAAGATCTACAGGTAATAGATCAAACAATTACAATGAACCCAATATAAAGGGATTAGTCTCTGTTTGTGTGACATTTTAAAAAAATTTCAGTGTACCCCATGTTCTCCTAGCTTGCTTTAACCAAGAACATACTTAATTGGAATTGTTTGCATAAGGTAGTAAACTTGATTATAAGTATAATGCATTCTTTTACAGCTTGGTAAGAATAACAGAGCTAAAATCACAGATCTAGGATTCTGCAAGCCTGAGGCAATGATGTCTGGCAGTATTGTTGGGACCCCTATACATATGGCTCCTGAACTTTTCACAGGTAAATTTCTCATATGCTTTCTTCCGACTATTAGGAAATCTGAGACCAATCTTAGGAAATCTAAGATCAAAACTATTATGTTGCTGACTTTGTGAATGTGCTGTTAGAGGGCTATTTCTGCTCTTAAGTAAGCGCACATATACTATAGTTCCTTAGGTATGGGGGGAATATTATTACAAGAAAGAAAAATACTTGAACTTGATGGGGCTTGGTTCTAAGAGAGCATACTTAGAATTATTCTGTGTAGCAATTGGGTTCAGTATTAGTAATGAGTATTATTTTTGCTTACAAGTCCAATGCCCTCATGCTTTTGCACTGTGATAAATCAGAATAGAATTTACATGAAAGCTTGTATAGATAGAAGACCACTTGTTTGGAGGCAACTTCTTTGCCTAATTATTGCTTCTTTACCTACTGTTCATTTGCCTAATTATACGGCCTGCCTCTGTCTGAAAATTTCTAGTGGGTATAAGCAATGAATGTTCCCTGGCAACTCATAATAAATTTCCATTGCATCACTTGTTCATTAGCTGCTGCCCTAAGACTAGCCCTAACATACTGATCTTACAAACTTCCAAAAACACTTAGGCTTGGACTTGGAGAAATTTCCAGGAAAAGTGAGGTCTGTTATACGGTATGCACTGGTCCATGACAGTTTATCTTTATGACTTTGTAATCTGAATCAGATGCCCTTGTCTGATCCCTATTAATTATACAAGGCATTAATTCCGTTCTTATGAATTATAAAAACATCCATTACTTCTCTACAAACTGTAGTGAACTCCAGATTCAAAATTGTGCTTGTGTAACTACTTTGGAGCACAGTAAATATATGGTCAAGGAATTCCAGGCATCATAGAACAGGCTAAACAAGTTTTCTATGTCGGATGACTACAATACTAAGGAAGGCACATATATTGTTACCACCTCTCCCTTGAATCAGCAGAGTGCCTTCAAAAAAAATGTTTGGATGCTACTGCAGTATGGCCCCAATTTCAAGTCTGCAGGTATTAAATCATTGTGCCAGTTGAGAAACTGAGGTTAACATAAGTTCATCTGAAAACTCCAAAGGAAAAATGTACCTTGCTCCTAATATTTCACAAGGCCTTACAATTGCACGTAACTTCCAAGGGCCTCACTCTCTTATAAATGACAGAATCAGAACTTGGACCTAATCAGAGTTAGCAAGTTCAAGCTGACTTCACTTGAAAAAGCAGTGAGAAAGTGCCAGTCTCTGGTGTTAACTTGAGATTATACAAGTGTTAGATACAAAAATCTTACACAGTTCTGAAGCCACAAGTACACAAAACTCAGTCACTAAAAGTGTGAATCGTGGAGGATGATTACGCTGAAAACTGAATATTAGTTTTTGAACTGAACCTCAGCTTGCGATGAACCTCCATTGACCCAGTGTGCTTGCTGTGTTAGTATAAATTGATTTCTCTAAGTAGATGCCAACCAGTATTCCTTGTTGATATATTACAGGAAAATATGATAACTCTGTAGATGTATATGCTTTTGGCATCCTGTTCTGGTATATCTGCTCAGGACACGTGAAGTTACCAGAAGCCTTTGAAAGATGTGCAAGCAAAGACCACCTTTGGAACAACGTACGAAGAGGTAGGGTAAGCAGTGTTGTGAAATGATGTACAACCTAGTAGTCTCTGCTATTGCATATTAAAATTTAAATTGTCTTTAGGGCTGTGCAATCTTTTTAATATACATTTAAAAGTCATTGGAGGGGTTTACAAATTTTCCTATGGTAGTATGTGCCCTGCTTTCTAACAGACTTCTGACATATTTTGAGACACATCAAGTGGAACTGCTGTTCTGTTATCTAGGTCCTTTTGGACTACATTTTTATTCCCTTTGATTTGCAGGAGTTAGATAAGCAGTGCTGATGAGATTATTGTTCTTGCACGTCTTGATTCTGTTGCATTTTCTTACTGGCTGAAATCTTGAAGCTGTAAGATGCAGTGAGTGAAATGGGAGAAGAGGCCTTTTTAAAAAAAACTGTTGTGATTTACTCCATGTAAAATTCAGGTTGTAGAACATGTGGCTTTCCAGGTGTTACTGAAATATAGTTTCCATCATTTGTTGCCATGGGGCACATGCAAGTTTAGGATTAACCAGAGTTATAGTTCAAAATCTAGACAGCAATATGTTAGCCAACTCTGTACTGTTAAAATTAGAATTAGTTCAGCCCTCTAGGAGGCTCCTTTTATTAGAATCTCATTTTTACAGTTTGCCTTTTCCCAAAGTTTGCCATGCACAATCTCCAGTTATTTAAAGGCTCATTGGGCTTCTTTGCTACTGAATTATCACGTATGTGGAAAATAATGTGCTGTCTTTGTTGTTGGGTATCACTGACTCCTGGTTGACTGCGTGGGTACTTCTGTTGCAGCTTCTTTGGCAGAGATGCAGAAGTGGTTTTCCATTGCCTACTTCTGCAGAGTGCTGGGTATCAAACCAGAAACCCTCTGCTCTCTAAGCCATTTGCTGTACCACTGAACTATATCCATTTCCAATGTACTGTGCACGCCTTCTCCCATACCGTTCTGCCCGTGCCTTAAGATCTGAAGAAGATGCCCTCCTGGTTGTTCCACCACCTCAGATAGTGAGGTTGGTGGGCACCCGGGGGAGAGCTTTTTCTGTGGCAGCCCCTAGATTGTGGAATAGTCTTCCCTCCTGGGTGCGCCATGCCCCTTCCCTGTTGTCATTTAGGAGGGCCGTAAAGGGATATCTTTTTGTCTTAGCCTTTGGCCAAGGTTGATTCATTCCTCCCTTGGTCACAGTTTTAGTGATAGATCCCTAGATGTAGGGCTTATATCATAACTTTTAATTATATACCATAGCTCAAGCTGTGCCCTGTTTTTAATACCTTGTTTTAATTATTCAGTTTTAATATGTTTACCTGTGTCTGTTTTTAATATGGTTTTAACTGCTATTGTTTTAATATGTTTACCTGTGTCTTGTTTTTAATATGGTTTTAACGGCTAGTGATTTGTTGTTACCCGCCCAGAGACCTTCGGGTATGGGGCGGGATAGAAATAGAAATAAATAAATAAATAAATAAATAAATAATAACAACTAGCTTCAGCTCTGCAGAGTTAAGTATGCTTAGGATGGTAGGTTTGGTGGTTTTTAAATAGCTACACTTGAGATCCATGCCAATTATAATGCACAAATAAATGTGGCTCTTTATGAGAATGGTGTAATGTTGAAGTTTCCCAGGAGTAAGAATTTAAAGCCCTCCAAGGCACTGAACTTGTGGAAGTTGCTTCAGGAGATGTTTCATAATATTCATCAACTCTTGAGTGTTTGCTCATATTATAATTCTGGATCATATTTCTTTCTAAAATGGGCATTATAGATTGCTTACATATCTAACAATTATAGCAAAAGTGGAAAAATAGGCTTATAATATGGTGTGGGTTTGCAGGTGGTTACTTGGGTCCAGATCTTCTGTACATGTATAGCTGAAATAGTTAAGTCGCTAAGAATAAATAATTTCCCCTGTTTAATCTCTCTCTCTCTCTTTTTTTTTTTCAGGAGTACGCCCAGAACGGCTTCCTATTTTTGACGAAGAATGTTGGCAGCTGATGGAAGCCTGTTGGGATGGGGACCCTTCCCAGCGCCCACTCCTGGGCATAGTTCAACCTATGTTGCAGGGCATAATGGACAGGCTTTGCAGTTTGAACTCTGAACAGATAAACAAAGGATTAGATGATTCTACTTGAAACAGAAGCCGTGAAGAGCTGTTCTGTTACATGAGAACTCTGGTCCCCGCCTTGCCACTGGCAACTCACGATGTGGTTTACCTGAAGAGATCAGCCAGAAATTGGGCTCTGGAGTGAGAGGATGCCAACATTCCACCTCGTATATTAGCCAGGGACCTCCATCCTCATCCACACTACTAATGCAAGCTGCCAGTGCTTCTGCCTTTATTAAAAATCAAAATAGATAGAAAATTCAAGCCTCTTAGTCTTGAAGGGTTTATCCCTTTGAGACTTCAGTAAAGGAAGAAAGCACTGTATATATATATATATATTTTGAAACTTGGGCTGGAGAGCATATTTGCATATCTAGCTGTAGCTAGCCTCCTAACTGTCTGCATTAGCCTTCCTGAAGCTCAGAAACAAGAACGTGGAAGATTGGAAGAAATAAGATTACTGTATATCCTTTTAAAAATAAGGCTTAACCTGCTACCTATAGTAGCCAGAACTATGAAGGGGCATGAGCTAATGTTAACCTCCCAAAATATTTGGTATGTTTACTTGGAGGGACTAAAGTATTCAAACTCTTAAGGCAAAAGTCCCATTGCAGTGGAAATAGCCCCAAAATATAAGCTATCTGTTCTTTGTCTCATGAACCAAGCTGTTTTTGGTAAATGTGTAATACTTTTTAGAACAGCTGAGCAGAGATGGCCTTTTTATTCTTATTTTTTACAATCTTGCAGTAAGATGGGTATCACACCAAAAATAAAGAAGCAAAAGCACATGTGATTAGCACCTATGGTCTACATCTAGATGGGGCAATTAACAGGCCATGTTTTTAACTACAACAGTGAAATTGTTTTGAACCAAATATAAAGGCAATGACTGTTTTAAACTCTCATATGGACAGGCATTTTTTTTAAAAAAGCTCTTCAGCTATGTATTTTTAAATTCTCCCCTTAGCAAGTACTGTACTAAGAAAAACCTGTCATCACTCCATAAGTAAGCATGGTTGCTGTGTCTGGCCATAATTTAATTTCTTCATGTTTGTTAGGCAGTTCAAATCTAGATGTATTTTGAAAAGGAGCACAGGGGAAGGGAGTCCAGAGATCTCCAAAATGAAGGACTCTTTCCCATTTAATCTGCACAAGGAATATTGTGCATTTGCTTGCGCAAAGATTTAATGTCTCACTCCAGCTAACATTTTGAGGAAGGCTGAAATGGACAACACACCTGGCAGGGTAAGGAAAAGGGGCCGTTGCTAGTGTTTTTTTCCAGGTGTTTACAGAATGGAGGGAACAAATTTTCAGGTTTTTTTCCTTCTGTATAGAGACATGCCTTGTTCTGTCTCCATAGGATAATCCAATGTGTGCTGTGCAAAGTCAATCAAGCATGCAGCTTATTAATTTGCATCCTTCACACAAAGCAGAACTGTGGCCTTGTGCCTGTTTACGTAAACTAGGAGAGACAAGAGTAACCTTGAAGTGTTACTGACCATCCTAGATGAACATTTCTTGTGTGTGCAATAAAACTGAAATCATGCTTTAAAGATGATCGCTTTTTTACTTAATGGGCATTCATTGTTAAATGATGGTCTAAACTCTTCGCACTTCTGTCACAAATTGTAGCATCTGGCAACTTGATCTAAAATGAGCAGCAACAGCTGTCAACCATGCTCACAGATACAAAAAGCACACTGATCTCAAATAGGATTTTTTTAAAATGTCACTTATGTACCGTTAGAGCCACCATGTTAACCACTTGACAGTATTACTCATTTCATATACATTGGTCCCTTTCCTTGGTGGCTAGTGACCTTATTTAGAATTAGGAAGGTTTAGCTCAGTATTCTTGGAAGTATAAAAATAACTAATGTAAAATAAAATGAAATACAATAAAACAGTATTTGAAATGTTATAGCCTTTCCCAAGCAGCTATTCTGTACCCTGTGCCTTTTTTAAAAAAAGTTAAAGTATTATATATCAGTTAGACTGGAGCTATGTTCCTCTTAGACATTAGTTGCTTCATACATCTTCAGTGTTCAACTATATATGCACTTCTCTTTTAGGTGTAATTTTGATTCTTGTTCTGTTGTAGTGCTGAAGACGATTTCCTGGCATGCTTCATAGCAAGAGATGATCAGTTTTCTATTATCTAAGGTTTATACTACTTAAAATATATTTTGATGTCTATAAAATCATAGTCCCTTTCTGCACTAGGCCTCATTCTGGTTTATATCCTGCTGTCCACACGTTGGTGCAGACTACAGCAGGCCCCATACAAGTCTTGCTGTAGTGTGCACCAACATGCAGATGGCAGGCCCCTATTCCAGGATATAATCCAGACTAAGAGCCAGTACAGAAAGGGCCACAAAACCTTTCCCATGATGTCTGTGCTACAGGCCTTCCCTTGTGACCTAAGAATCATTCAGACACTATTTTCATAGCTGTAGCTATTCATGCATTAAGACTATGAGAAGAAAAAGACCAATATCATGGCTATCATCCTACTTCAGTGATTTTTTTTTCAAAGCAGTGATTGAAAGATCTTTAAAGACATTAATACCGCTTCGAAATAGTCCCTGTCCTAACCATGCACAACCCAGCTCTCTTATACATGGCAAAATCCCTTGTTGCCGCCTAGATCAGTTTAAAAGTCCTGTCTTCATCTACTTCATTTTACATCCAGAAAGAAATTTAGTTTACTGATTGTTATGCTACGTTTACATGTATCACAGACTTGATGGCTAAAGCAGGTGCACTGAAAGATAGGTCTTCTTAGATCTTGAAAACATAAGAAATCAAACTAGTACACAAAGCCTGCAGATGCTAGAAGGATGAAAGCATTCATATTGGTGTTAGTATTGGAATTATTTAAAGATGTGCTACTGCTATGCTTCATAAAATTTCTTTGGGAACTGGATGTCCAGGCTTTGGAAAATACACTACATAGGATTTACGTGAGTTAAAACACACATTTTGTGGTGCTGGAGTGTTGCCCTCAGCTTCTTTTGTATTGTTTATGCCTATTTTGATGTTCCCATAAACCACATTATAGCCATTTCTGTTTTGGCAAGTGAGGTTCTACCCCCAACAGTCTTTCACTTCTAGTAACCTGACTGTACAAACCAAATTCTTCAAGCATGTAGAGGTCAAGATATTCCATTGCATGTTTTAGCACTTCTCCTTTGTTAATCCTTCTTTGTCCTTTCCTATTTGTATTTAGTAGGTTGGGGGCCACTTCAAAGTTGGCGCTTGGTGATTGACTTTAAAAGGAAGGTACAGTGCTGTATCCTTATTTAATCTGATTCTTCGTTGGGTGCCTTTCATTTCTAGAGATGTACATAATGCTTTCCTAGTATTTACTTGTCTACCAGTTGGATGCCATCCTCTTTTTAGAAAATCTTAGTACTATGATTTCTCCCCCCGCCCCTCCAAAGAGAACAGCACATCTGCATTTAAAACTCTTTCAGGGGTTAAAATAGCACTGCATTTCTTGAACCTCTAGTACTTCTTTTAGTTTTCTAAACTTGATGGTTGACTGTTATACTGTACTGGGCGACTGGGGGAAGGAAGCTGTACAGTTCCATTGTAATGCGTATAGATTTTGTACTACCTTTTTATTTTTTTAAAAAAACTGATGTATATTAGCATTAAGGCAAAAGTAACAAACGTATAGGAAAAGTGCAATAACATGAAAAATGACATAATTAAGAACAAATATTTCCCTTGTATTCTGTTATACTAATTGCTTCTCCATTGCAGTCCCTTCCCCATTAATGTGTATTTTAAGAGACGTGACTGTGGGTCAAGACTTCATTTAATGCCATAATGAAAGTCTGTTTTAATGGACAATAGAAGACACAAATGCTGTGCTGTACAATAAAGGATACATTAACATTTATGCTGCTTGCATGTCTTATTCTGGAAACATCCTTTAACGTTTATTGGAAGAGTTTGAGTGATGGAAACACTAATGTCATGCTTTATAAGCTGACATTTTCTATAAAGTGGGTGGGCATATCATGACAGAATTACAACATACTTTTTTCTTGGACATTGGAGTAGTATATCCTAGAAGCCTTTTGGCCATCAAATATTTTTCCGAAGTCAGAATTACACATTCAGTTGAGGAAGATGCCTGCAGATTACACAAACTGTTTTCAATCCAAAGATCCTATTGTAGTTCTTAAGCTAAACTAGGGTGCCTCCTTGAGTCTTTTCTAGAACAGAACTATAAACTGCTTTTGAAAAAAACAAGCATCTACTTAAAACCTATGAACTTGGCCTGATTTTGATTGGCTACTTATGATGGGAACAGAACGAATGAGCACTAAGCACAACTGCTTTTAAGATTATTTATTCATTGCTTAAAGTTATTATGCTACAGTCCTTTTCAAATAAAAAACTAAAAAGAAATGTATTACTGCTGTACTAGGAAACATTCACAGGTACCAAGGTGATGTTTGGGAGAAAACATTTTGTTTCCTATCCTTCCTGCTGTTGAAGACGGTTCAGAAGTTGCAGCTAGTGCAGAATGCAGTTGCGAGGTTGCTGACTAGGACAGCTGGCCGGATGCACATCACACTGGTCTTAAAAGAGCTGCCCTGGCTGCCAATTCGCTACCGAGCCCAATTCAAGATGTTAACTTTAACATATAAGGCCCTAAATGATTTGGGCCCCAAATATCTGAACGAACACTGACCTGCCTGTGCCTTAAGATCAGGAGGGGAGGGCCTCCTCATCCCACCACCCTCAATAGTAAGATGGGTGGGCACTCGAGAGAGAGGGCCTTCTCAGTAATGGCCCTCAAGGTGTGTCAGGCTCCTTCACTGTATATGTTCAGGAAGGCGGTGAAGAAATGCCTCTTTACGCTGACATTGGCTAAATGTGGTATAGTTTCCCACAGACATTATTGTTTTATATATATGACTCTATTTTAACATGTCTTTAAATGCTGTTACCCACCCTGAGACCTTAGGGTATAGAGCAAGATAGAAATGTAAATATAAATAAAAAATGAAGCCAACGATACAGTTACATTCTAGAGAGCAGGAAATGAATGCCATTTTCATATTTTCTTAGCCTATAGGAAAGCCTGCTCCACACATTTAAGTAAAAAGAAATGTGATAGTATGCATATGTCTTTTCTACTTAATACTCGTAATCTTAATTATCTGTAAGGAAGTGAAAGACCACTTAGTACAACCCTTCTCATCAATGCAGCCGTGAGAAATCTCCATCCAGCCACAACTTTAGACATAATTTGTCAGCTGTCTAAAACAGATGTATAAAAATGCATAGAAAGTCTAGCTGTTAATTTTAAAGAAAAACAGGAGAAGGCAACCTTTGGTTGAGCCATCCCACCAATTCTCACAGTTTTGCAAGCAAAAAGGTTCACAGCAAAGCACAACAGAAATGCACTAAAGGCCATAATATCAAAATGCTGGCAGAACCCATATTATCTTTTCTCTGCCTGGGTCTGCATTTGCTCTGCACAGGCTTAGGAAATAGACTATTTTGATTTTTTCCCCAGTAAATAGTTTTTCTAGCATCAGAGACAGATTGGATGATTGGAAACTATTATGGAGCATGATGTGCATACTAAATAAGTTTTTAAAATCATCGCTGACGTAATGGGGAAAAAAAAAGTAAACGATTTATCAGATGCATTAGAACGCTGGGAATGTGCCTGTAAAAAACAAAGCACAATCACGACTGCTAATTCAGCAGGGCTACCGTAGTTTTACCGCATCTCTTCATATAACAGCCTCCTTCATTTGTAAGCCTGCAATTTAGCACTCAAGTCCTCCCAGCAGATATCCTCCCGAGATTCCTTGCCTCAGAAAACTAATCAAGTCGGCATGTGGATTGGCCACCACCAAGAAATCCCAAGGTTATACATGAGACTGGACGGTCTAAACACGTCGTGGAAGGAGGCACCGAAGAGCCGTTTCAGTACGGTGAAGACAGCTCCATGAACCCCCCGTTCCCGGGAAGGGAGCCGAATTCGAGGGCACCTTTACCCTTTTCTATACGGCTCGTCCCCATTTCAGCACAAGCCTATGGATTCCTTCTGCCCTTAAAACGCCTTCAGGGACGCCCTTGGAACGCCGTTCCCAACCGACGCGGCCTAGTCTGGTGAGGAAGCTTAGCGGACGGAGTTCAGCCAGCTACAAACCGCACGGGACCATCAGCCGCCACACCTCGTACCCGCGCTCCGCGGAAGAGCGGAACCACACCGCCGGGCCTTGCACGCCCCCTTGTTTCTAGCCGGTCCTCTTTACCCCGCGCGCTCCGACGTCTAGCTGCCCGAACACTTGCCTGCTTCCTTCCCCACGAGCCGCCCGTTTCCTCGCTCAGCTCAGCGCGCCTTGGATCCTCGCAGGGAGCGGACGGGGGCCAAGGGTTCCCGATCGTTGTCCAAAAGGCGCGGGATCTCTTCGCAGAGAGCAGAGCCGGTTTTTCCAGGCGGAGCCCGGACGCCTCTTCGTGCCTCAGTGAGGACCCCGGGGTCCTCGGCTTCGGAGCGGGATCGTCGGACGGAGCGAGAGAGTGGCCAAGATGAACCTAGAGCTCCTCGGTGCGTAGGTGGAAGCGGCTTGCGAGGGCGGCGCTGCTCGGTGGTTCTTCTCGAGGCCGGGGGGGGGTCGGGGCACCAGGCGGGCGGGCGGGCGGGCGGGGAAGGAGTTTGGGCTCGGCGCCGGGGAGGCGCGGGAGGCCCGAGAGCTTTCCGAGGAGGTCTCTGAGCCCCCAAATCCTGAGCCGAGGGAGGCAGAAGAATCTCGCGGTCCTGGGGCTCCAATTGCGTCCGGCGGGCTGTATAATGTTCCCATGAAAACGTAGCCTTGAAGTGGCACGTGGAGAATGAAAAGAGTTAAAATCGTAATAGTTGCACGAGCGTAAGTGCGAGAGGCGAACCGACCAAGGTGACTGGCTCCAGCCTTGCTTCTATTTGGAAAGCGGTCGGTGGGCAAGACTGGGACCCACCCACCCCCCGAATCTGGCCCAGACCCTTTGATTCCCGGCCAGCCTGGTCCGTGCAAAGGAAGTGAGCTACCGCTCAGTATCTGGAAAGGCATCCTTGGAGAACGTGGGAGCTTAGTGGATTCTTTCTTGGTGGCCTCCCACTCCTCTGCCCTCTTCATCATCACCATCATCATCATCATGGTGTCCTCACGCATTTTCATGTCTGGATAAACGCCTATCCCGTTGCAAAGCTGATTGTTTACTTCTTTGATTCTGTTGCCATAGCAGCCACTCCGGCTTTGACAGTTCTGGCCCCCTGGAAGCAAAGAGCACTTGTTGAAATATGTTGGATTAATCCTTGGAATGCTGTTCTGAGTAGTTATGCACATTCCTGGGCCCTTTCCGCACACTCACTTAATCTGGATTAAGGGTTTGTATAGTATACACTCTGGGTCTCCCATCTGCATGTTCATGTGGATCATGGAGGCCCTGCCCCCCTGCTGGTCCAAATCCATTTACGTTAGACAGCGCTTGATTCAGATTAAGAGAGCATAAGAATATAGGAGAGGCCCCTCTGGATCAGGCCACAGCCCATCTAGTCCAGGATCCTGTCGCACACAGTGGCCCACCAAATGCTCATGGGCATCTCAAGCAGAGACAAGGACAAACCTTTCCCTGCTCTCAAATCCCAGCAAATGGCATTAGAAGTGTCCTGCTTCCACACACACACCCCAGCCTGAAAGATGTACCCAGGCATTGATTCTAGTAGCCATGCATTAAGAGGCCCTTAATGTGACTCTGGTTGTACTGTTTCAGTCACTACTACCAGAGGGACCAGGGCTCTGAACCAGAACATGGGAGATGTGCAGGACGGATGGCTCTGTGAAAAGCGCCCCCAGCCTTTGGAGGCATTGGAGTGCAGCTTTGAAGCTTGCGATCTGGATCAGTGCGGACAGTATTGATCCCGCCCGTGTCTCCTGCCATCTTGATCAGTGGACTGGGCTATTCTGGACCTGCTGATCTGGACTGAGACCCAGTTAGTGTAGAAAGGGCTCTACTTTACAGTACAGTAATCACAGTTAAGTGTACAGTCTTAAGCCTGTTGCCTAATCTCAGATGTAAAGGTGAATGGTTTCTTAACCGTTTAGTGAAAAAGTGATCATAATGTCATCTACTGGCTCTGTGAGCCCCCAGCGCCTGCGCATCTTACAAAGTGCTTAAAGAGGATAAGTTATTGAAACATTTTGAGTGGAGAGTGGAATGCATAAAAGAAGGTAGGAGTTTGCAAATGGATGGAAACTTTAGATGCAAACCTAGGATAGCAAGGTTTTCATTAGTCCCTTTTTCCAGTGTAAACATCTTGGTTGAAAATGATTGCTCTGACTGCACTAAGTGCAGCCATATTTTTTGACTCCACCTATTTGCCAGCAAAAAGTAAAGCAGATTGCCTGTATGCTGTAATTCTGCTTAGAATGTGCTATGCCTGTGCGAGGACAGGGGAACATCCTCTCCCAGCCCCCCTCCCCCAAAGAGGTCACATGAAATCATTCCCCCCTTACAAACCAACTCACATGAAATACTTGGATTTATTTAAAGTTTTATTCATTCTTATAATACAAGCAAATTATTTTGAACCACTGTATAATTTTGTAAATGATATTATGGTAACTATATAAATGTTTTGGTTAATAAATTGTTTATAAAATTCTGCATACATCAGAAGCAACAGTGTAATGATTAGCATGCAAATTTTGCTCCAAGTTGTCTAAGATGAGTGTTGGTTTGGAGATTATTTTAATTTTCTGATTTATTAATTCCCATTCATTTTCAGTCTATTTAGACAGCCTACACTTCTATATTTACTTTTTAGAGACATCATAAACTATCAGTATTTTAAGACAGGCTCAGCACTTACAGTAAAATTTATTATAAATATGTCATTAAAGCTTTCTCTGAATAATTGTGAACTTAAATGTATCAGAGAGGAATGTTGCAGAGGAAGCTTCCTTTATCAATGAGTTGATGAAAAAATGTTTTGGTTAATAGGCACTTACATTTAACTTTTGTGGGCTATGCTAAATAATGTTATAAAATTTCATTATTACCCAAATGGCAGATTTACTTTTTTATTGTTGGAGATGAATATTTCAATATTCTGGCACTTTTTCTAGATTCTGTGTTGTTGTTGCATAATTGGATAGAACATCTGGACTACAGCTGCCATAATCCTAGACCTTTCATCACAGTAGTTGGAATTGTTGATTGTTATTTATTGAGGTAACATACTTCTAGTTTAAGCAAGGTATTCAGATATGTACAGTACCAAAAATGTAATGCAAAAAATGTTCAGTCATACTCTGTACTTCTTTTATTCCAGAATCCTTTGGGCAAAACTATCCAGAGGTAAATATATTTTCAGTTTGACATGTTTTGTTTGTACTTTATTCTGTCATGAGTGTAACCTAAGGAGGAGTATTGTTTATCAGGCTGAAAGTCTGTTTCATGCTTTGTTCTCAAAGTGGCCAGTCAGATCCCATCCCAAACTCTCCTGTTTAATGTGCAAAAGCTTCTTTCTTGTTTTAAGAAGGGAGGCATGTTTTTATTTAACTGTAAGTTTTATCTAACAGTCGTAGCTTGGGGATGTGTGATTGTAGGCATGGGTTAGGTGATTGCTGGCTGAGAAAACACATGTCACTCCTAGTTGAGTCTTGCATTAGTGTGCTGAAGAAAAGTGCATACCCTCGTGGACAATGACTGTCCACTCTTTGAGCTGCGAGTAGCAGTGATACTTAGTTTATGTTTAAAAGTGTTATATACATTTTTTTTCATTTCTAATGGCTTCATGGATACATCCATTTAGTTTGCAAGTGCAGAAGTGTTTTATTACTGTAGTTTCATTGTCAGCAATTGAATCCACAATAAATGCAAATAAATAAGTAAATTCCTTTGCTTTCCAGTCATTTGCTCTGCCACTGATCTGTACTATCTTAAAATTACTTTGAGCAGTTTATGGCTGTTCATAATGATCATGTAATGTCTTAAATGATATCTCAGATGGCAGATATTTTAAACGGATAAAGCATACTCATTGCATAGCTCAGAAATTAAACTGTTTTCAATCTTTTTTGTTTGTTTGTTTTCAGGAAGCTGATGGCACACTTGACTGTATTAGTATGGCACTTACTTGTACCTTTAATAGGTGGGGCACACTTCTTGCAGTAGGTTGTAATGATGGTCGGATTGTCATCTGGGACTTTCTAACAAGAGGCATAGCAAAAATTATTAGTGCCCATATCCACCCAGTCTGTTCTCTGTGGTAAGGAATTTTCTTCATACTAATTGAATACAATCTGCAGATGGCACATTTACAGAGTGCATCCATTATATATTTGGTATATTATCCTCACAAGTTAATTTTTTTTTGCATATCATTAAAATTAATGCTACTTGAGCATCATGTTACATTTATATACCAGCTGCTAAAGTGAAAGTTTTTTAAAATACTAAATTGTATCAGTTACAGGCAGTGTCTGCTCCAGTCTAACAGTGTGCTTAAAATAATAGCTGCAGGACAAATAATCTAATTGGTTCATTTGAAAATCAGTATTTTGGCACCCAAGTGTAAAGATACCCATATATTCTGGCGTATAAGATGACCGGGATATACTCGCCATATAAGAAGACGACACCTGGTGTGTAAGACGACACCTGACTTTTGAGAAGATTTTGCTGGGTTAAAAAGTAGTCTTATACGCCAGAATATACTGTAATTACTTGGAATTAAGAAAAATAATAGCATCTTTTCTTGTTTGGGAAATTTTAGGAATGAGATTTGGGGCAGAAAGCAGGAATATGCTGTAACTGTAAGAAGAATATAACATCTGTAGGAAACAGTAGCTGTAATGATTTTTAAAATGTAGAAGTAAAGAACAAATTGCTGGTTTGATCTTTCCCTTTCAGCTGGAGTCGAGATGGTCATAAATTGGTGAGTGCATCAACTGATAACATGGTATCTCAGTGGGATGTTCTTACTGGTGACTGTGACCAGAGATTTCGTTTTCCATCACCTATCCTGAAGGTTCAGTACCATCCTCGAGATCAGTAAGTAAGGCTGTCAGGAAACTGTCCCTTTTATGTTTTTTGACATTTGATTTAGTTATCCAACAGTATTCCTGTAAACATGATTAAATTTCATAGTTTGTATGTGTGAGTGATTCTTTACTGGGTATTTCAGACGGATCAGAATTTTTACTTAATCTTTTTTTTTCAGATGTAAAATTGTTACCACTATCCTCCACTAAAGTGTCACAGAAAAAAAGCACATTCCTAATCTTCAGTTGCAATATCTTATCTTTCCTGTATCCCTAAAAGTATGTTCTTGTTCTTGCCCCTTCCAGCATTTCTTTCTTTCTTCCTCTGTCCCTTTTGTTTTTAACTGAACCTCTGCTTTTAGGTGTATATCTTATGTTTAGAAACTACTCCTGACTTTGCTTTCCTCTTTTAGTGTCCCTTTTCCTGATTTTAGAGGATAGTTCAAGTGTGAGAAAAGAAAATTTAGAACTTATCTCATTTTGTTTTCTACTTCTTTAGGAACAGGGTCTTGGTATGTCCAATGAAATCTGCCCCAGTCATGCTAACATTGTCTGACTCAAAACATGTCATTCTACCAGTGGATGATGATTCTGATCTGAATGTGGTGGCTTCTTTTGACCGAAGAGGAGAATATATTTATACAGGAAATGCTAAAGGGAAGGTAAGACCTCCTTGGATTGATGGTCAGTAGATAGGTGATTTAATTTTCTGTGTGGTCTTAAATTGGCATGTTTTTTCTTATAATAGTGTAGATTTTGTTGTTGTTGTTGTTCAGAGTGTTTGTTCAGAAATACATCTCAAGAAAAGAGCTTCCTCCTTTAGGTCAAAATCCTACTTACTGGGAAGTAGATCTCACAGAACTGCGTGTGTCAGTACATCTGTACATCTTAGAATAAAACTTGTTTTACAATAAACTCATAATCCATTGTTAACAATCTGTTTTTTAAAACAATACATTTTTAGTTGATCAAGTCAGTTACACTATATTTGATATGCTTGCTATTTCTGACCACTCCTTGGAATTCAAATTAGGGTTGTAACGTATATGTTTGAGCAACAGTAACTTTTATTATATGTAACTTTTTCACCAGTTATGCATGCACACTGAAGTATATAAATAAATATAAATGTAGATTTGTTATATCGTGAGCTTCACAAAAATAGGATAAAAGTTACTGTTGCTCAAACATATACATTACAACCCTAATTTGAATTATAGCAGTTCTCCCCTCGGTAAGCTTATGAAACAGGATTAAATAAATTGAATATGCTTTTGTTAAAAAGATAAATTTCCTCAGGATCATTTAGTGCAGAGACTTTTGGTGCCAAACAGGTAAACAGAGCCATGAGCTTTGACAGAATGTGATTTTTGTGGTGGAATGTAGAAAAGTACAAAGAACTAATTTTCTTGAGGTTGTTCCAGCTGGTGTTCTGAACAATTTGGCAATGAAGTCACTATAGAATGTAAGTTAGGTAGTTGTGCCTAGTACTGTTGTTGTTAATTACCGTCCTACCTACTAAATAGCAGAGAAGTAAAGCCCTTCAACCTCAAGCCCTCTGCATGGTGCCCTATCTCTGGGCCTAACCATAGTTTACCACCGACAGGACTTGTCTAGAGACAGTGTCCTGAAGGATCCTGGGAATAATCAATCTTGACCAAAGCTGTAGTGTGTCAGGTTCTCATGGTATTTTTAAGAATCTTACCAGGCTTCCAGCCAAAAAAAAGGAGGTGTCCTGAGAATTAATGACCAGTCTGGTCCCAGACAGGAAGTAGTTTCTTATTGAAAGGAAAAAAAGGTCTATGGTTTAATCTAGGCAGATGAACACTGAAGTATGAGAAAGAGTTAATATGGTATACATATTACTGAAATGAAAGAAGAGGAATTTTAAAAAACTTCAGAGCAAGAAAAATACACAGCATCCTAACCAAACTAAACGTTTTGGGTTCATGTCTTGCTTGCATTGTTAGATCTTGGTCTTAAAGACAGATACCCAGGATCTTGTTGCATCCTTCAGAGTAACAACTGGAACCAGCAACACAACAGCAATTAAATCCATAGAGTTTGCTCGAAAAGGAAGGTGAGTTGAAGGATATAACCATATTCACACTTTCAGGTCTTATTAATTGAATATACATTCCAGAGAAAGATTGTAATACTGTACATTGTATAAAATTGTACGTCCTATTCATGCAGGAGTAACAGCAAAGCAAATTTCACTTTGACAGTGGAATAAGCATACAGTTTTTCTTCATGCACATCCTTGTTTCCTAGACTTTTACCAATTAGGTTTCAAGCCAGTGCATAGTACCGAAATAGCATTAGTTCCACTGGTTGGTGGTATTTTGTGAAATTGGTATTTAGCTCTCTTGGTCTTGCTTGCCCTCTAATTGGTTTTGGATATTGTCATCCACAGTATCCTTTTGGATTGGCTGTAGGAGTTAGGAACTTTTTAGCTACTGCTGAACTTGTTAATATCTGCATGAAGCTGTTAGGAGAAATCATCTGTTGAGTATGGGATGAGGTATCAGTATGCCGATAATGTTCAGTTGTACATCTCCATCCAAGGCAGCTGATGTAGTGTTCTGAGATCTGGAGGAAGTTAGGGTCTAAAAGGTCAGTCTACTATAAGATGATTTGAGGAAAAACTGGGTTGGTACAAAAGTACAGTTAAGGTTAAGCAATATAGTTATAACCTGAAGAGCTGTACAAATAGCTCCATGTGTTCAGAAGAATTTCAGGCATTTTTTAACAGTAACCCCTAAACCAATTGACACTGAGTTTTTGTTCATTGAAAACTGAAATATTCCACTGGATATGCTCTTGGTCACCCTGTAGTGCTCATACTTAGAAGGGTGGAAGACATATCTTGAGACTGTCTACACTAGCTTTGTGTGTTTCATATAGATGGTCTTTTGAGCTTTTTTTCATAGTGCATCATCTGTACTACCTGAGGGGATTGCTGCTACTTTTCAGGTAAATTCCTTCATTGTCCCAAAACCTGGCTGATAATGGTGATAGCAGCAGCAAATATATAAAAGTAGACAAAGTGACAGGATTTAATCCTTTCTACAGTCATCCACTCTGCAGGAGTAATAGTAATTCAGATCCTTGTCTTTTCTGTACAAATGGCTGTATGTTTCAAACACACTTCATTCCAGTATTTTGGGTATCTCTTATGTTATGCAGTTGCTTTCTAATAAATACCGCTGATCGAATAATCAGAGTCTATGATGGTCGGGAAATCTTGACCTGTGGCAGAGATGGAGAGCCAGAACCAATGCAAAAACTACAGGACTTGGTAAACAGGTAGGAATCATCTTGAGACACGTCGTTGTATCTTGCTGACAGTATGTATTTCAAGATCCGTTGGATTGTTCTTTGTTTATTCTCTCAAGGTGTTTTTGTAAACCTGAAAAACAGAAATATTCAACTTTTAAAAGTTTGATTACCATTGTAAACTAGATAGCTTCAAAATGTCGACTAAGTTTATAATAAGCTTTTTTAATACCCACATCTATATAAACTTCTATATGATAGGTTGTAAGCTTCTGCTGAAGTACAGAAAGAGCTACATAACTTCTATTTCTGCAGTTTGCAGAAAACAGTTGTCTTGATTTCCCCCTCTCCCTTGCATATATACAGCAATTTTCTGCCAGTGAACTCTTGAATTTCAGATAATATTTGTACTTAGACGTGCCATAAAACAAATTTAGCAAGCATAGTGAAAGTTAAAAAGAAGAACGTTGGCTGTGCCACAGTACATCTTTAAAATCCAACCAAGTATACAATTCGCAAATGGAAAATAAATTGTTGTGCCAACTACATGAGACTGCTCAAAGAAAAGATGAGAATGTTTCTGTTCTATTTTTATATACTGCCTTCAACTACATGTTTACAAGATAGTATACAAGTTTATTTATCTATTTTTTTTTTTAAACAAAAATAAAACACTTTAAACGCCACCATCACCCCGGGATCTACTACAAACCAAGCCAATGCCTGCATAAAGAGATTTTGATTGGGTGCCAGAAAGTGAACAGCCATTGCTTTGGGTCTTTGCGCCATCCTTTTGTTATGCATTTCTCTAGGTCCTAATCTGTCCTGGCTTCCAAGGGGGAAAACAAGCACAGACTTTCAAACTAAAACTTCGGAAAACTTTTTTAGGCTGTCTTATTTTATCCTTTATAAGTTGCACATGGGGTATAACATCAAATACATACATTTTAGGAAAATAAATCTTGGCTTTTTCACTTCGTATAATGCACATTAACAGAACTTGCTGCATTTTTTTTCTCAGAACAACACTTCTTCCAGCTACACAAATTAGACAGTTGCCTTCTGATTGAAATTACTTCTCCCCGGGACACATAGATTTCTCTTTTTTTGCAGGACACCTTGGAAGAAATGCTGTTTTTCTGGTGATGGGGAATACATTGTGGCAGGATCTGCACGTCAGCATGCCTTGTACATCTGGGAAAAGAGCATTGGAAACTTAGTGAAAATCCTCCACGGAACAAGGGGAGAGCTGTTACTAGATGTAGCAGTAAGTGCTGCTTTCTTTTCCACTCCCCAACGAATTAATTTCATTGTCAAAACAATTGGGATAAACTCTGCTTCCTTGTTTTTTTTTTCTCTTTCCCTTTTAAAAAAATTGTTCTTCACTCTTGGAACAATCTAGTGGCATCCTGTTCGACCCATCATTGCCTCCATTTCCAGTGGTGTGGTATCCATATGGGCTCAAAATCAAGTGGTAAGTAAAAGCGATTTTCCCCTTTTTCCTATTTTTCAGTTTAATATCCTTGAGAGGCTTTATTTCATTTTTATTTTTTTATTCCTTCATCCCTCTGCTTTGAGTAAAATGTTCTCAGATGAACAGTTCCGGACACCTTAAAAGTCTTCTACATTTTTGTGATCCTGTAATAGGTAATATTTTAATTAGAACCAGTCAGACAAACATTTTCACACTGTTTGTATAAGTATTTACTTTCCAGGACCATTGTCCATCTAAAACTATTATTCAGAGGAAAGAAGAATTCCAGAACTTGAAATAAAATCAACTGCTGGTAGTTGGAAGGTTAAAAGGTTCGCTTTCATTGAAGAGAAGAGTCATACTGAGATATTATAAAATGCAGTTAAGAAGTGCACTTGTTTCACAGACCTTGTGACTCTGAATCTCAAAGGGACTGGTCCTGTGATGTGCCACATGATTTCTGGTACTTTGGAGCAGAGCTGACCTGTGATTTTTACATAACTGCCACACACTGTTGCATAAAAGCATAAGGGTGAAATATTTTTGGACTTGTGGTTTAGGAAAACTGGAGTGCCTTTGCACCTGATTTTAAAGAGCTGGATGAAAATGTAGAGTATGAAGAACGAGAATCTGAGTTTGACATAGAAGATGAAGATAAGAGTGAGCCAGAACAGACAGGTAAAGAATGCATAGGATATTGAATGTAAGAGTTGGATGGGTAGATGTGGTTTTGAGCCCTAGTTGAACAGCTGCAGCTTAGATTACTATGCTTCTGTATCCACCCGCAGAACTGTGCCTCAGGGAAGTTTTTTCTCTTACTGCACGTGGTAGGGCAATATAACCAGAATATAAAAATGACTTGGAATTATCTTTTGAGCCACTGTCTTTTGGACATATGCTGTAAAAGTGCGATAGTAAATATGTCTTGTTTTGTTTTCACCTGGGGAAAATTAAGCCATGAAGATGTGGGACGGAAAAATTATAAATGAACTGTGGTGTACTGCGTAGCTATGTCTGCTTAATTAGTTTGATTTCAGTCTAAGGGGCTTTTCACACTCAATTGTACTGAGATCCTATCATCCCAGGCATGACTAGCAGCCCTCGCAGTGTGAATGATTCTTCCTAGACCGTCTGCATTGCTATAGCATTGGCCACAGCAACTTCTGCAGTGCTCCATGACTTTGCTATGGTGATTGTAGTGTGCAGCTGTGCCACGCTCCCTCCGTGCAGAGTTCACTTAGGGAAGTACTGCAAATGCTGCATCTTGGATTTTACCGCTCCCAGGAAAACTGTGGAGGAGCAGCTTTTACTTCTCCATAGCTACAGATGTTCAGGACAGCCATACACGCTCTGGGCCACTTTGGGTTGGAGGTAGTGCTCTGGCATGCAGGGACAGTGTCTCAGAGCACGTGGGGCTGTTCTAATTGACAAAGTGTGAAAAGACCCTTAGAATCTAAATGAAGCATAAGCTCCCATCACTTTAGAGAAGAAGCGTTGGCTTTTCTACCCCCCTTTTCTCGCCCATCTAAGGGGACTCAGAGCAGCTGACAAAGCTTTCTATTCTTCTCCCCACAACAGAACAGCCTGTGAGGTAGGTGGGGCTGTGAGAGCTCAGACGGGAGTTGTGACTTGCCCAAGATCACCCAGCTGGCTTAGTGGAGGAGGGTGGAATCAGACCCAGTATTCCCAGATAAGAGTCCGACTCCCTAACCACTAGACTAAACTGGCACAACTGTGTGAACCAAGATCTGTAGCCTGGTGTAAGCATTAGCCTTAAAAGACGTTACCATGTTTTGCCAGTATTAATTCATACAGTGTGGTGTTTAGAGACCCCAAGTTAGCTGTTTCAGTGGCAATAAGTGGATTGAATTAAGTGCAGGCTCTCAGCTAACATCCTTGTATTTAGGAAAGCCCCAGTACCAAGGTACCGATGAGGAGGTTGAATTCTTTATCTACAGGTGCAGATAGGGATTTCACATTATTATTTTGTGTTCCTGTCAAATTTGTTACCCAGCCATTCCTCCAAATTACTGAGGGGCAACACTGGAATGTCACCAGTCTCTTCTCATTGTCCTCTTGCAGGGCACATTTCCTTCTTTCTCTTGCTTATTTCTATCATCTGTTGCTTTGTCTAATTTGTACCTCTGAAGTATTTTAGGCCAAAAGTTTCTTAAATAAAGCTCAGTAGCTGTTGAATAAAATTTATAGTTGTTAGAAGGTTGAGTATTAGGCAGATAATAAAGCATGGTATGGCAGTTGTGTCAGATAGTGCACGTGTGTCATAATCACTATGTTTAGTGAGATTCTGTGATTGCCAAATATTTATATTAAAGATATTAATCAGTTACCTGTGTAACTGTGGCAGTGGTTTTATGCTTGGTCTACCTTCAGTGCTGTTATTCAGGCATTAGATAACGTTTGTCAGGCAAGTATCTTCCGACCTTACGATGTGAATTTTCATTTGCAGGTGCTGATGCTGCAGAAGATGAGGAAGTGGATGTAACCAGTGTAGACCCTATTGCTGCATTTTGTAGCAGGTAAAAGTAATGGTGACAAAAAAAATAATAATAAAGTCTTAGAGGCCAACTGTCACTAATCTGGAACCTTCCTGGAAGTTCCTGATAGTTGCATTTCAAAGAACGTGAAGGGTGCCAGGTTGGTGGTGGCTGTTGTGGACAGCAAGTATTTATCTCCACAGTTCTTTTGGAAGCCCAGCAAAGTAATGCCAGCTGCACAAATAACAGGCTAACCGCTGTAAAGCTGCTAAAAGCAGTTTGGCAGTTGAATTTGTCAGCCCCTGGCGGAGAATCTGTGAGTACTTCGACGATTGTTGGATTCCAAGTCTCATCAGTTCTGGTCATGTCCCTTGCTGGCTGAGCTTGGGGGAAGCATCTAGAGAGCCACCGGTTTCCTTCTACCTACTGTAAAATATACCTCGGAGCATAATTTCTGGAGTAAGAGAAAGAAAAATATCTTGCAGTGTGACTTCTGTATGAGTGATGAGGGAAAATACTATTTCTTGACAGCGATGAAGAATTGGAAGATTCAAAAGCTTTATTGTACCTGCCTATTGCCCCTGAAGTAGAAGATCCAGAGGAAAATCCATATGGCCCTCCACCAGATGCAGTCCAGACTGCTTTACCTGAGGAAGGAGTAGGTTCTGAAAAGAAGAGACAGTCCTTGTCTGATGGGCCTCAGCCACCAAAGAAGAAGCCTAAAACAACTAACATAGAATTGCAGGGAGTACCCAATGATGGTGAGTAAAAAGGACTATAATTCTACAGTAGTGCTTGTTGTGACATCCAGACTCTATCTGCTTCATTGGTAATATGATTAGTTCTTTAGAAAAATTGAAGTGAGTTCATTTCAGCCATGCTTCTGTCTTCTCCCTATCAAGCTAATCCATCAAATAGGGAAAAATCCCATTTCCACACTTGATTCTGTTAGAAAAATACTGTAATAAAATGCATAATTTGTGGATTGTAGACACCAGTATATTCCAGAGCCATCTCAACTTCTTTATAGTCAAAATGCAAAGATATACTTTCAAGCTTGACTTAGCTCATGGTGCCTACATGGGTACTTGAGTGCAGTTTTTAGTTCAGTTTGCCATTGCTTTATTGCAGAATAGATAGTAAGAACAGATATTAAAAGAAAAGTAATCACTCCTGAAGTTGTGCAACAGGGAGAAGAATCTTGTGCGTTAAGAAGCATAGTGCTTTTCACAGAGGTAGCACTTTCATCTTCCTACTGTGATGTTGATGGCTGGAGGTCTTCAAACACAATAAAAGGCTCCATTTCCTATGTTTGACAACAGACTGCTCAGCCAGCCTGTAACTTAACTGGCCAGCAGCCTGGCAGTGACAGGATGCCACAAATGCATATATGAACCATAGAGCACTTACTCTCTTTTTACCTTTCTAATGTGAACTTTGGCATGGCTGATGGCTGGACAAGCGTAGGTCCATGCGATGATGCCCTCAGCCAGTACACCCAATGCAACAGGGTTCTTACCTCCTCATGGCACATTCATGGGGCCTAGTAATGAAGCCCTGAAGTAGCTTTGCAGCAGTGTGCAAGTATCCATTGTTGTAATATTAGAAAAATTATTGTTTGTTTGTGTGCTTATAATGTTGGCAGACCATATTAAATACATATAAAATAATCAAATAAACACACAGTTGCTCTAAACAGAATAGATTAGAATGACTATAACTGCCAGAGAATTCTAAATCTTAACTCTGTTGTCTACTGAGTAACTTGTAAGTTTCCTACATGTGCATTCACTTCCTTGGATTTTGTAGTAGATAGCTTTAGAAATAGCATTTTCTGTCTCTTGGCTTCTGGTTAGGTTCTTAGAATATAGCAGCACTTCTAGCAGATGTTAATGCTGTAAATAGCGTGTGCTGAAGAGTCACAAATTCCTATGATTGAAGTTTGTGAAAATAGTAAGGCTGTGTTCATACGCAGTGGGGAAAAAGCATTTCTGAAGTGCCTTCAAGACTGAAGGTGGAATCATTTGCATGCCTGCTGGCCTCTTCCCATGAACATTCTAGGTTAAAGAAGGTACATCATCATAGTTGGAGTGGGAACACAAGAGCCAAACGTTACTGTCTCTTGTGCTGTTTAGACCTTTCTTTTGCTATGTGTAAACAAAACAAATTTTTTCTGGACACTCTGGCAAGCTTATTTTAATTACTGATTTTTTAAAAAAACTTTTATGTTATCAGATCTTGCATTCTTAGACGCTTGGAACCAATAATATATATTTAGCAACATTTGCCAGCAAAGAAGCACTCCTTGAAGACTTTAATACTCGATGCAAATTACATTGAACTGGCCTTTTTCTGAGTAGTCCAGTAACTTCCTAATAATAGATTGCTAGGAAGTTTATTTTTATATCCAGCAATTAATCCACTGATAAAGGGTACATTAAGAAGTCACTTATTCCACTGTATTTGGATATTGCAGAATATCCCTGCTTTATTCCAAAGTATACAAATAGATTAGAATAAGTAATGCAGCCTAATTCTCTCTTCTCTCTGTGTGTGCATATTTGTTTGTTTATATAAGAAAGTCATGGGTTTTCTCTTTCTTGTACTATAGCACAAACGTCAGAGTTGAAAACTAGACGGGAAAACAAATATACTGCTGTCATCTTATATAAACTAAACACGTGCTTTTTCTGTTCCCAACACGCCTCTTCCTTCACAGAAGTCCATCCGCTGCTGGGTGTGAAGGGAGATGGTAAATCCAAGAAGAAGCAAGCAGGCAGGCCGAAAGGATCAAAAGGTAAAGAGAAAGATTCTCCATTTAAACCGAAACTCTACAAAGGGGACAGAGGTTCTTTACCTCTGGAAGGAGCAGCAAAGGGTAAAGTGCAGGCGGAGCTGGGACAGCCTTTGCCAGGTAAGGAGCCAGCGTGAGCATCTGCTTGCTTGGTGACCTTGCTTTGTACAAACATGGCCTAGTCTTAGCACTTTAGCACCCCAAACAGCATTTGCTTGCTAAGTGTATGGCTACTCTGCTTTCAAGGATGGACAAAATTTTGCTTCTCAAACAATGGTGTGTTCTCTCACCTCTGTGTAATGCAAATAATTAATGTGAAGTTGCTAAAAGAAATATATTTTATTGATTGCCTTAGTAGTTTATACCGCTATCACCCCATAATCCAAATTTGCTAAGCTTAAAATCTGTTGGGAAAGATCTCATTCTTAGTGCTGTTCAGAATTTTTCATATTACTAAAACAACATCAGAAGATTTCTGCCAATTACCTTTTTTAGGTCTGTATTTAGTTTTTTGCTTATAAAGTTTGTGTCTTGCTCTTGTGGATAGGAACAAAACCTAAAATCAGGAGGCAGAGCATGGAAGTCATCCAATACAGCCCCCTGATCCATTTAGGAAAGGAATATTGTTAATAGTAGTTGTATTAACGGTTGCCTTTGTTTCTAAATCAGCAGTTTGTCTCACTAGCTCCCAGACAATATGCTATAACATACATTGCTGCATAGATTATTTGCAATTTAATAGCTATCAAAAAACATTTCCTCATTATGAAGAACCCTGTCTTGAATTGGCCCCTTCTGCAGTGGACCTTCTTTCAGATTATATCCCAGAATACGATGTAATAGGAGTCCACTATCCACATGCTGGCACAGACTAGGGTAGCCTCATAATCTGCACAAGCATACAAATGGCAGTTTCAGAATTCTTGGCAGAAATGTTTTGCATGAATTCTGTTCCTGCCCTTCACTTCCACAGTTCCACATTTTGATAGTAGCGTTTTATAGTCCATAACAGATCTAAGTAGGATTTCCACTGTTTTAGTCATGCTGCGTTCATTAAAGAACTTCTGTGTTCATATTTTTACTTCGGTACCATGCAAACTGTTATCCTCTTCTGTTCTGGGTACAGACTGCATACTGCTTTTGCACCACTTGCTTGATTCAAGTAATGCAAAGGAGAAAGACTGTAGGGAATATGGAGTGGATTTTGATTATAGAAATATAGAAATAATGAAGATTCAGATGGCATCCATATGCAAAATTTTGTATGTCCTTGAAGCTCAGTTGCAATTCCTATGAATTTTTATGATCTTCAGAGCAATTTTTTTTTAACCTTTTGCTTCCCTCACTGCTGGTTCTGTGTTACCCAGCTTGCTCATTCTCCTTCCTGCTCTGCTCCTATTTCATTGCTTTTGTAGAATTAATAAATGCTTTGGATTTCGGCTTACCAGTTATGTGACAAAATGATATAGCAGCCATTCAAGTTTGTTTTCTTGGTGCGTTGTTTGTATTTTGTATCTTCTCAGCAAAAAGGATCCTTGATGTTACAAAGAAGGGAGACAGATGCTAAAATAAATAGCATTGTGGTACACATTTTTTGAAACTTTAGCCTTTGTTGATTGATTGTAAGAGAACTGCAGTGTCATTTTAATGCCAGCGTGGTCTCTAACGTATTTGTAATTCTGGCAGTGCAAACGTACTTGTTCAAATAGGTGTTACTTAATTTGTGTCCTGAAGACTCATATTGGACCTATGTAAGCAGATCCTTATGTAAGATTGAAATCCTTTTTATAAGAAGGCTAGAAACTTCTAAAATCACAAGATAACAAACTTTCCTTCTGCTATCAGCTTGTGGTTGAAATTTGTGGCATTTTTGGAAGTAGATTCAGTTGCTCAGTTTTATGAAACATGGCCCGTTTCCATGGAGCAAGTACACTATATTTCACAGTCAAGATCTCGCCTGTTCTTAATTATTTCCTTAAGATGTATAGGAAATTGTGTGTGATTAATTTGCAGTTCTAATACCTTCAAATAATGTCATATGTCAGAGTAGAGGTAGAGACTTAACAGCCTTCAGGCTTCTATATAATTGTTTTAACAGGAACAAGGGAACAAATGGAAGATGGAAGAACATTATTTTAAAATAGAGCAAGATTCCATGTGTTAATGCTTCATGCCTCAGTGTAGATGTTTCATAATTCTATGTTCCTTGCTACAGGACTTTATTAAAGAGCCTGATCCTGCAGCTCCTGAGCACTGAGGCACACAGCTTTCTCTCCTGGATTGCTCTTCAGAAACTATGAGCAGTCAGGAAATCCATACATATATGCTCTGATATTTAATGCCTTGTTTACTAGCATCTGATTGATTATTATATAAGCTCTATCAGAAAAAAACTTTAAGATGAGTCTGTTTGGCCCTAGGTGCATAATCTAAAAATAAAGCCACTCAGTAACTAAAGTTCATTGCGAAGCTTGCAAAACAGGAATTAAAAATGTAAATTTAAATCTAAAATATACTTAGACATGCAAAACAGACAAATAAAATTAAAACAACAAAATTAAGGAAATTGAACTGTGACATTAGGCCTTGTTGTTTTGGAATCCCAGACCCAATCTTAGAAAACATTCTAACAAACGCTTAAAAGCACCTTATGATCTGAAAGTGTGAAGTATCTGTCAGGTCCCTAGCATGTTTATTATTCCTTCTGGGATTCAAAAACCTTCTTGAATTAAACTTTCCTGTAGCTTACAGAGGGATCACAGATGTAGGAATAAATCATAACATGAATTTCTTTCTTAGTATGATATTGTAGGTAATTGCAAAAGGAATCTACTAGATTCTTGAACCAAATTTAAAGTTGGGATTTTGATTCTGCAAAACTTTTCAATTCTGTCTTAAGTGGAGTGCTGATAATAAACTGGCATTGACACAAAATCACTGCCACTTTTGCTACGTGTTAATCTGGATCTGAAGTAATTTCTTCTTTGTTTCTATGGAAGATACACAGTAACACAAGGGTGCTTACTAAGCGACTTTGTGTTTCCTAGCAGGTAAGTTTGCAGAAATGGCAGCCAAGGTGAAGTAGTTCCTTAGGTTAAAAACAACTTTAAAACTGTGTAAGCATAAGATTCTATTATTTTACTCAAAAAACCTCTTTTTTAACATTTCTGTGTCCAGTTAAGAGTATTGCAAGTATTTGGGTGTGTTATTTTGTTTATATAGTCACTTTTGGTATTGGATTTATTTGTTTGTTTGTTTGTTTAGCAGGTGGTGGGATTGCAGAGCTGTTATGAAGACATTCTGTCATCTTTCCCTTTTTGCTTTCCCTTATTTCCATCATAAAATGAAATAAGGATGAAACTTTCAGTCAGGTAATGGACTGACTTTAAGCTAATACGGTAAAGACAGGTGAGAAGGCCGCCTATTGATACAGACAACTTTTTTAAAAAGATGCAAATTATGGAAAATGAAAGCCCTTTACCCTTGATGCCTTCTTCCTGCTAACAAAGAATGAAGCTGTTGACTCTCAGGAAAGAAGATTTGTATAAAACCTGATAGCAAGGACCTGCTTTCTGCTACAAGTAATTTTGGAGAGCATGAATGCTGAAATTTAGTCTCTATGAAGATCTATCATACTTCTGTAAATTCAGTCACGTTGTTGATGAGCTGATGCTAACCGAAGCAAATTATTCAATGCATCATACTTTTGTGTGTGTTGTCTACGGTGGATTCCAATAATTTGGCACACATGCAAGTGAAGCCTGGGTGGTCCCCATACAACTAGAGACAGCTTGCCTTTCAGGATGGCCCACATTTTTCAGGCTTGGAATGAGACACTAGGCATCCAAGTGGATCCTAGAGAGTAACTGCATTATAAAGGAGTTTATGTAAATGGATAATGAAGACAAGAGTGGGGAAAATACCAATCTAGATTAGATAAAGAATGGACAAAATGGCAAGCAGAAGTCATGCACTTCTTTTCATCATGTTCCAGTGTATCATCCATATAACAAACTTGGTTATTCTCTCCCCTATATCAAGAAGTATCAAAAACATTAGCCTCTCCCTGGAGACAGACTTAACGCATTTGTCCTTTTAATCTGTGTCCTTTCCAAAACCAGTCAAATGTTTTAATTTTGTCTTGGGGCTTTCAGCTGAAAAAGTTCCATTCTAGGTTTTCAATTTTTCAAGTATTGTCAGGGATGGCCACCGTACCTTGTGTATTAGAAGCTCCCAGATCTGATGTGTTCTGGTTCCAGCCACTTCTGCTCTTCCTAGGTACTTCTAGGTTTAATACAGAGTCATGATAATCTCCTAACATAGGAGAATAACTTTTCCGAGTTGTCACCACAATGTAAGCAAAGCTCTGGCAAGAACAACAGGTAAACTTGAGCTTGTGATTAAAAGCTGCAAATGAGCTGTTTAGTGACTTTGGTTTCAGCATATTCTGCTGTGCTATTCTTGTCCTACAGCGTATCTGTAGAACCACCTTTTTTGTAATTCTGCTTGCCAATTCACTAGAAAGCAGGAGGGTCATGTAGGTTAACATTTCACTATATTACATAGAGAGGATGGGCTTCCCCTGCAAGGTTTTGTAGTTCAGTCCCCAAAGCTTATTGATATTCAATTTATTTTTAATTATTTTGATACTTCTGTAGCTTGTACAGAGCTTGGCAGATGCTTGTTTGCTAGTTACTTGTAAAGTACCACTGTAATGTTAGCTTTCTGTGGTTGTAAATAAAATTGTGTTTTATTAAGCCATGTGATCAATTTTTCTTCGTAGAGTACATTTCACAGAAATACCCTTGTTCCAACAAGGCAAAAGAATGTTTTGCTTCGAGCAATTAGGGGTGGGCAAAAAATGATCGCCATTCGTATGAAACATTGCATTTGTATGGAACATTGGTTGTATTTGAAGACTGGCCTTTGCGTGCGAAATGAAAGCTTTTGTGCTTTCCTTCGAAGCTTCGGGGTGGATTCAAAGGTGGGACTAGTGGCAGCAAGGAGTCAAAGCGAATAGGAAGGCTGGCACATTCAGAGGGGCTCCATTCTCACAGATGCGAAGTTCCGTCCCATTCACTTTGATGCAAAGTTGAATAAGAAAAAAAAATCATGTGCATCGCTAAAAGCAGTGATTGATAACATCAGTTCCTACAGAGTGCTGGCATAATTCAGGTACCATTAGTATTTGCGGTGTATCCTGCCTTTCTCAAACCTAGGAGAGGAAAATTATAAAACCATGAAAATGTATTTGCCCCTGTCCTTATTTCTTCTGTTTACACATACTTGTTGCACTTGTTTCGGATCTCCCAAAAAAAGGTGTTGGTTATCTCTTTTCCTTCAATAAATGAAATGATCATTTGAGAACCGTGTGGTGGGTTTGCATTTTTGTCTTTGCCTCATATTTAATTTTGTTTATCTAAAACTATTCACTGTGACAAATAGGCAAATCTAAAAAATCAGGAAGGGGACAAATCCTTTTTTCACAGCACTACCAAAATCATTTATTAATTTATTAATAGCATTTATGCCCCACATTTCATCTAGTGAGCCCATGATGACTTTTTTCCTGTTTATGCTTTGAGTCTATGATAGCAGTAAACATTTTATAGCTGTGTGGTAGGGATGCCCACGAAAGTACTTTTGTTTGAAAGTTTAAAGGGGTTAGAGGTCAAGACTGCTTCTGACCTCTTCATGTTCCCGCCTATGTCTAACTCTACCTAGTTACCTCACCACCCTGCACCCCAGCCCACACCCACCCTCTGTTACCTTAGCTTAGTGGAGTGAGTGCACGAAGAAACCTAAATCCCGTCCAGGGTGGGGGAGGGGGGATGGTGATTTTTGTCAAGCAGCAGAGCACGAAGAGAAGCAGACAGACTGGAGATAGGAAGGGGGGGCAGGACGACTAGCTTTTAGATCAGCAAAGCATGAAAAGGGAAGCTGACATGAGTGGAGAGAGGGAGGGAGGATGAGAGCCTTGACAGTGACAGTGATGGAGGGGTGAGGCAGATGGGGGGGGGGAGAAGGACTCAACACCCTCTGCCACACTCCACGGCTGCCCCAAAGTGGGCCCCTCTACCACGGCCCTCCACCACTCTGTCGCTTCATCAAGGCTCTACTCCTCTGCCTCCCCACTCGGCGGCTTCTCTTTTCATGCTGGCTGCTCCAGAAGCTAGTTGTCCTTACCCCCTTCCTGCTGTCAATTCCTCTGCTTCTTTTCATGCTCTGCTGCCCGACAAGAACAGTTGTCCCTCCCCGCCTCTCCCGCTCTGGTTCTCCCACACACACACCTCCTGGACAGGGGCTGGGTTTCCTCATGCACTCACTCTCCTAAGCTAAGGTAACGAAGGGTGGACATGGGTTGGGGGGCAGGATGGTGAGGTGACTAGGTACAGTTGATAATAGCCAGGAATTTGAAGAGGCCAGAAGCAGTCTTGACCTCTAACCACCTTAGACTTTCAAAAGGAAGTACTTTCATGCACATCCCTACTATGCAGCTGTGCTTAAGCAGCCATGTACTAGTTTAATCTAAAGGCCTGGCAAAATCACAAAGAAACGCAAATGCCTTTCGTTGTTTATGCAGAGGCTAAACATCTAGATCCTGTCCTTCTAAAAAGATGACCGCTACTGTTACTGTGTTTGTATCCAGCAGCAGTGGAACGGAATGTCTTATTCCACTGAAATGAGTTGTCCGAACAGGTTCCGTTTTGCTTAGAAGGTACCAAGAAGGACTTGTCTCCCAGCTTTTGAGAAAGGAGAAGAGATTGTGACTCCTAATCACTTGGTTATAGAAAACATCTGAAGAACTGGAAAACATAATTTCTGTTCTTGAATATTGGGGGTCAAGTTGTCCTTTGACTTAGAAGGAGGAGGTGGAGGTGGAGGAGGAGTTGGCTTTTCTACCCTGCTTTTCTCACCCATTTAAAGAGACTCAAAGCAGCTGACAAAGCTTTCTGTTCTTCTCCCCACAAGAGACACCCTGTGAGGTAGGTGGGGCTGTGAGAGCTCAAAAGAGAGCTGTGACTAGCCCAGAGTCACCCAGCTGGCTTTGTGGAGGAGGGTGGAATCGAGCCCGATATTCTCAGATAAGAGTCCGGCTCCTTAACCACTAAATCAAACTGGCTCCCTTTCCTGTAAGAACTTCTATACCTTCTAACACTTGAAGGCTACAGCTAAGAGGAACAGCCTCATGATACTAAAGAAGCTCTTTGTGTATTTGGAGTGTTCCAGACATCCAGTTTCCAGATCAACTCGGTGCTGTTAAGTCATGGAGATGTGGTGGATCCACATATTTTTGAGAATTGGTGGATGGAAGTTTCCAGAGTACATTTCATGTCTTATAGATGATACTGATTCTGTATTTGGTCAGTTTGTTCCTAGGTTAACTAGGTGTCTACCACCATCACAGTTACTGGTATCTGTTCTGAATCTCAAGTATCAATATATTTGACATTTCAGAATGTCATTAAGTTGGAACAGGAAAGCTAGTTTGTGACATCACAGTTCAGTAGAAAAGAATGTCACAAAGGCATCAGTTATTGATAGTGTCAGGGAAAATAGCAGGATCAACAATCTTCCCAATGATAACACAGAAAAGAGCAAATTCCCCACCTGCTATAGTGCAAGATACCTACAGCAAATATTGAACTGTGATCTTTAAAATTCCTTGAAAAATGGGAATATTTTAAATTTGAATCTATCATGTGGAAGCAGCATTATAGTAATATACACTGAATTTGTAGTGCATAATGTAAGTATTGTCCCCTGGAACTTTAAATATTCTTTCATTTTTAACTAGTATGAGTGCCCGTGACTTAGTGGTGAAATAAATCAAGAATTTGAGCATTTTGGGTCCATTTTTGGTCTTGATGCCATTCATTTAGGAGCCCAAGTGTTTGTGAAATATGTACACCTGATTTAATAACTTCTTTTGGAAAAAGGACATTTTGTGAACCTGTTCTTTTCACAAATTTGTTCCTTCCCTGAAAAACCATTGAAACAGTAGAAAACACTGGGCAAAATGTGTGAACAATTACCTTTCTATTGCAGCTTTGAACAAGTGCACATACGTTAGGTTTTTTATTTCACAGTAGACCTTAAGATTGATTGGCGTCCAGTAATGCAAGCCTAATACTGTTAGATCTAGAAACATTCGGTACTTTCGGGAGACACTTTTTGCACTTTTGTTTGGTGCAAAAGCCAACAAACTTCTGGGATATATTGGATCCCAACCTTACCTGGCACTTCCCTATATGGCAGTGTGATTGCCTGGGGTAATGGCAGCAACAGACATGCCCCATCTGTTGCCGTGGTGACCTGATAATGTGCCATGCAACTGTGGCTGTGCAGTACCGCTCCACACATCTTTAGCCTGCTAGGATAGCGGTGGATCACCACTGTCTAACTGGGGGATGCGCCAGCATGCGCAGAGCTGTTGCAGTGCATATGCTTCATGTTGGGGTATAGCTGGACTTCCCCTTTCATTCAAGCACAAATTCCCTCTATATCTGCTGAAAGTCTCTGTAGAAACTGAAATAGTAAACGTTGCTGAAAGAAGAAGAAGTTGGCTTTTCTACCCCGCTACCAGTTTGGTCTAGTGATTAGAGAGCTGGAGTCTTATCTGGGAATATCGGGTTTGGTTCTGCACTCCTCCATGAAGCCAGCTGGGTGACCTTGGGTTAGTCACAGCTCTCTTCTGAGCTCTCACAGCCCCACTTACCTCACAGGGTGTATGATGTGGGGAGAAGAATAGAAAGCTTTGTCAGCCACTTTGAATCCCCTCAAATGTCTGAGAAAAGAGGGGAAGAAAAGCCAACTTCTTCTGGATACAGAACACTCTTCCAAAGGTTCATGAAGGCCGGCAAATGCCCTCAGAAACAACCATCTCATAGAGTGTGAACACTGAGAGCTCTGGCCAGTCACCACAACAGCTGAACAAGCAACCTACTTTCACATAATTTTTTAATGGAATGAAAATAAGTCTCCTTCTGTTCTGTCAAATAACCCCTGCTGTGCCTGCTTTTTAAAACTAAGGAATGAAGAGAGAACAATTGGGTGGGCATAAAGAACACTGTACACCCTCTTTTGTGATGTTTCTGGACCTATAATGTAGATTCAGCCTAAACAGTCCCAAAATTGCAACATTTCCTCCTAGGGAAACTTCTCTAGCGTCTTGAGCATTTTAGTTGCCCTGTTTTGAACCTTTTCCTATATTCTTTTCAAGATATGGCAGCCAAAAGTGTGAAAAGCCCCCAAGTCAAGTAGTAACCTACCCTTACTCACCTGTTTATAAATTTAAAATCTTTTCAATTCTGGAAACACTATTTAGGGTGCCTCCAGACAGGGATGAAAACAGTGAAGGGACCTTGCTGCTTTCATCCCCGCAGTAACAGCAGAGCAATCAACACACACACATTAAGAAGATGCTGATTTATCAGCATCTTTTTAATACTAACTTACCATGGAATACTCTGCTGCCACGGCTAGCAATAGAGCTTCCCATGTGGCTGATGGGAAGCCATTCTGCCGGCATGCCAAAGCTTCCAATCTGTTAGTCTGGTGGACCAGAAGGAGTATTTCTGGAGGCACACTTACTTTGTGAACAACACCAAGTATAGTCAAGAATTAACAATAGATCTCTTTCCTTTGGCAGCAAGTCATGTGAATGCACTTTGCATTTCAAAGATTTCTCAGACCTTGGGAACCAGCTAGGAAAAGACACCATCAGAAATATTTACTTCCAAAGAATGTCATTAAGGTCACCCAATGTTGTGAAATGGACTATTAGGAGGTATTTTGAAGCAGACATCTACAGTAACCAGTTTGCAATATTGACATTTGCTTTTTTCATGCCTCTGTCAGTGGCATTTGATGAAAAAATTACCATTCCCCAGGAGATGATGACTGCAAGTGGTAGAGTTTTGGTCAGCAGCACAAGCTGTAGTGTCACCTGTGGTCTGGGTTATAAAGTTGAAGAATCATGTGAGGTTAGGCCAACTGGGGAAAGAAGAGATTGTGTCCAAAAAAGAGTGGAATGCTTAAACAAATGGATCTGTGGCATTCGCCACTTCACTATTCCTGTTGGTGAGCCATTTGAGTTTAGTTGCTTGTCTCCCGAAGAGATTGGTCCTGAAACCCAGAGCTTCAGCTATTCTTGGAGGCTGTGTAGAGGGATCATCACCACAGATGATTCTTTGTTCTCACCATTCAAGGTTCCTAGTTTCACTGTGAAGTTTTCCCCAGCTGAGGAATATGATGCAGGGACATACAGATGTGATGTACAATTCATGAAAAACTACAGAATAATCAAGAGAATCTATTTTGGAGTCCGTGTGATCCCTAGTCGTCTGGTGAATCTGAATTTTGACAACTCCTTAACATTAGAACAGATGTTGGGAAATGAGAATGAAGAAAACCACACTGTTGCCACTCCAAGCCAACAGCAACGGCAATCGTGGCGCCAAAGAGCAGTCATCGTGTTTTCGGTAGGCATCAGTAGTGGAGTGGTAGGAGGGATTTTGTTACACGCTCTCCTTTACTATTTCATGAAAGACCGCAGTAACTATGAGGACTATGAGCAAGTGGAAGAATGAAATGCAGTCTTGCAACAGTCCAACCATTATACTTTACTGCTTCACTACATTGGTATAACTACGTCAGGGTTATGAAAATGTGATCAGATTGCTATGGTAACGGCACCAATGAGCATGTGTGGCATTGTTGCTGCACCAACTGGATGATGCAGCACACCTGAGCCACTCCTTCTCAGACTCCATTCATCCACAGAAGGTTCCAATGAAGCTGTGGCAGGTTTTACCAGCAGGCCACTAGAAACGTTGTGGAGTGTAAAAATGTACTCCACAGCTATCATGGCCACAAGATACTCCTGCATACACAGAGACACCTCTAAAATAGAAGCATCTCAACACAATGCCTATGTTCAGTTTGGCAGCATATTGGGAGTGTCCCTTTTCATCAAGTGCAGAAAGACCCAATGTCTTTTGACTACAGTTTCATTTTCTTGCTCAAATAGTTCTAAGCATCGATGATGATAAAAAGTGCCTTGGAATCAAACAAGCTTTTTCTTTTTCTTTTTTGCAATAATCCAGAGTCGGTTTGCCATTGTCTCCTTTGGGCTATCTTCTGACTTTCCACTTCCACTTTGAGCACTTGGTATTTTCCATGTGGTCTTCCATTTCAAACAAGTGCTACCTCTTCAGCTTCCAAGGTTTCGTTCAGACTTGTTTACACTAGCAGCAGAATGTGCAGTTGCGATCAAGGCATCGCACACAACAATCAATGGATCATTGTCCATCGCGTTATCCAATCGGTACTGCGCATTTACCTTAATTCTGATCCAACGACACTCTCTGCACAGTATAAAGAAAATTTGAATTTTCCCTCTAGTCTGGGCAGAATGGCAAGGAGAGACCAATAAGGGCAGGAAGGGGGCAGCTCAAATCTGATTGGCTGCCTCAACCCACGTGACAGTGCGTGATGACTCAGCTCTCGCAGCTTCTGTCGGGAAGCTACAGAGCTGCTTTTTGAGTTGGGACGGCCTGTCATCACAGCTCAGTAAGTATACTGCACTTTTATGCTTAACTGCAGGTTTATTCGGCAAGTCTGGGGGCAGCCCAAGAAAGGAGAGAATTGGTCAAGGGTGCCCTAAATGCTAAGACACTCAAAATGAAGCTTAAGCAAAAATAGACCACAGTGATGTTTGTTAGTCTTTTAAAAGATCTTTATTTATCAACTGCGTGCTACTGTAGCCAAGGGGTAACATTAATATAGATAGCTTACAAGGCTTGCTTTTGTTTCTCTTTTTGTTAAAAAAATATTATACAACAAAATTACTGAGAAGATACTTGCCCCACTCCCAGTTTCCTCTACCATGAAAGAAGAAGAGGCAACAAATAATTTTGATAGGTGTCATTAGGTTTCAAGGTTAGTGCAAGGGGTAACCTTAAGATGAGTCCAGACCCAAAAGTGGTCCTTGGACAAAGGCAGGATCCATACCGAGTATCAAAAGTCTGGGAGTCCAAATTGGTTTTGATATGAAGTGGCTTTAAAAGCTTCCACTGCACCTGTAAATCAGTGATGCTGGACTCCAGCTCCCTTCAGCCAACAGCCAGGGATGGAGAAAGCTATAGTTCAAACCAAGTTAACGTTACAACTCTACATTCAGTTTGTGTTAAAATCAGTGGCTGTAATACCCAGAATGTGCATCCAGTTTTTTTCACACTCAGTACAGTACAAATTATCGACAACAAAGCCTGAAGACAATTTAATGGCCAAATATTGTTGCTGTCTTCTTACATCCTCATCAGCATGGGAAAGGTAACGTTGTAAATTCCAGTCAAGTGAAAGTGTAGATGTATTTTTTGCATTCAGTTCAAAAGAATATGATTAGGTAGTACATTCCCCCCCCCAGTTTTAGGCCACCACCCTCAAAGGGCGGGGTGGGGGGGGGACTACAGAAAGCAGACCAATACCATATGCGGTTTGGTTGCAGTGATTAAAAATAGATGGGATACAAAGCAACCTCCAATCTCTACAATCTACATAATTTTTCACCCATACTGATAATTTTTGTTAGAGATCATTGGATTAGTTTCCAAACCACAAGGAATTCTTTTGAAAGAAGCAGCTTCCCATGCATACCATAGCACACAAGATGAATGCCCTCATTTTGTCTGACCTTGTGGCTCATTCTGGATGCAGAAAACCTTACAACCCTCAATAAATGAAGGTATTGAAAATGAGAAAACCTGAGTAAAATGTTTGCATTATCTGGCTTAGGCATCAGAATGAGAGTCGAGCAAATAATACTGCTCTTTTCACAGAAAAACAAAAACGGACACAGTTACATAATGGAAAGACTGCAAAGTTTTAGTGTTAAAAATGCATAACTTAAGCGACATACTGAAATTGTGTCCAAACGGAACTGCTCCTAGGACTGCAGCTACTAGTCATGACATGAGACACAAACAGTTTCAGATGTTTCCATTCAAACCTTAAAATGTCTGAATCCGGAAACCCGTTGTGTAATACTACAATACAGAACATCACATGATGAAATTAGAGCAGGTAGAAGCACTACACTTGTCGTTCACAGCAATAAGCAGCAAGCAAGTTGTTGACCTGCCCACTTCCCAACACTCCTAGCTGTGAAAACACTGGAGCCAGGGAATATTAGATCCCTGGCTTTGGTGCTTCCAGCTGGGTCTGTTCACTGCAACACAGGACACCCACCCCCACCCACCCTCGGCCACTTTCTGTGTTCAGAAAATCTGAGCTCATAGAATCATAGAAGGGGCCTCAAGCGTCATTCAGTCCACCCTTCTGCTCAGTGCAAGATTCCAGCCTCTGCTTGAAGACCTCCAGTGAAGGAGAGCTCACTACTTCCTGTGGCTGCTATGTTTGTCCCAAAGGCTAGGAACAGGTAAATCTGCAGTGGCAGCAGCAGCAGTAGGGTGGATGAGTGAGCTAAAAGCATTTGTAGAGTGCTTTTTCCCATTCTATGACTGAAGTGCCGTTATTAATGCTTGTCATGTAGGTCGTGTGCCTATGCACACCCACGTCAGTGTGACCATGCCTAGTAGATCCTGCTATGGAATCTTTAGCTTACAAACGTGACCAGTGCTGTCCTAGATATTAGTGCCAATTACTCTGCATTGCTTTTTTCCTTACTTAAGGGTGATTTATACTATAGGCCTACTGCATACATACTGTGTACAGGATTCTGCATTACATTATGGTGCCAGGTCAAATGGTGAAAGTTTTCTTTGGATCAGAATAAACTTTTTTTTTCCCCAGGGCAGTGACAAATCATTTAAAACTACTGAGAAGATTTCAGTTTTGCAAGACCCGCTTTGTGCTGTGGGATGGAAAAATCTATCCTTGTGGTAACCACACATCTATGAGTCCTTGGCAGCAAGTATCATTTAAACAATACTTGATGGCGGTTAATGACCAAAGTTAGGAAGCAAAGTATACTCCAGACTGGAATCCAGAATAAGAGAAGGTGGTCACTTCTGAGGAAATATTTGGGTCACGAATTTCAGAATGTCAGGACCAGCATTGATGTTCACTAAAAAGTGAGAAGGGGAAAAAAAACCCTAAATATTTGGAGGAGAGGCTCTCCTGGTTGTCCCACCACCCTCAGCAGCAAAAGGGGTGGGTACCCAAGAGAGGAATTATCTCCTACTTGAGTTGTGTCTATCACCTTCACTGTACACGTTTAGGAAGGCAGTGAATACACACTTCTTTGCCCTGGCCTTTGGTTAAATGGGGATATACTTTCCCTTCCCACTTGCAGATGCTATTGTTTTAATACATACTGTTATTGTTTTAATAATGTTTGATTTTAGATGTTGTTATCTGCCTGGAGACCTTCAGGTATAGGGCAAGGTAAAAATGTAAATAAATAAATAAAACCACTCTGGCTGTTCCTACTGCCAGTTTGCAATTAAAGGCATCTCTTGGTCTTTTAATTCCTAATATAGTATTTAAAGGCCACAGTTACACCTTAGCTTTTGTCGTAGAAGGGCAGCCAAATCCAAGCAATTTTCAGACTGGAATGGTTTGGTCACACCTTCCTGCTGCTGTCACTGGTAATCTTCAGCTGGTGAGGGGCTGGGGGAAATACTCTGCTGGAGGTTAAGGGGGGTGAAATGACAGGTGTGGTTGTGGGAGGGAGATCAGGTGACAGGGCAAAGGAAATCATAGCAAGAGGGAGAGGGAGGCGGAGGCAGAGGAAGGACTGTCATGGCAAGGAGGAGGGGGAGGGGCAAGAATCAGCAGATGCTTGCCAAGATATCATTTTCTGGGCTGCAGGGGAGCAGGGGCGGTGGCCTCCTGGAAAGGGACTAAAACTTCAATGTTGTATTAGCCCAAATAAAGGAAAACCCAAATAGAGGGAGGAAAATCCAGAAAAAAAACAGGCTTGGCCTTTTAAGATGTAACCAAACAAGCTGGAAATCAGGCTGAAGAAGGATTAAAGGGAAGGTGTAACTGCATCATTTTACAGTACTTTCAAATATTGCATTGTACAAGTCCTTTGGGATGAATCCTATTTTTGCAGATGTTTTGCCACCAGCCTAGGCACCATCATATCTGCACAGGTGATGCAATCTAGCCTGTTGGTGAAATATCTGCAGAAAGAAAATTCAGCTCAGAGAAATCCTACAGTGCAACACTCTAACCCTGAGCTACAGGTATTCACAACTATATCAATTTGAAAGTGATTTATTCACTTTTAAGATACCTGTAACATAAGTCAGTTTCCCCTCCCATACAGGGGTTGTGAATACTGAAGCAAAGAAGTGAATAGGGGTTCACCACTGGGCTTGGGTACATATATTGTATTTGAGGTATACTTTGCCCATAGTGCGTGGACTGTCATGTGACATTGAGTATTGGCTGCAGAAGTTATGCAGTTTTCTTGGATCAGGCCTACTCAAACGCATTACTGAAAACTTTCCATTTTGCAATTCTGCTTATTAAAAAGCATGCAATAAAAAACTGGCTCAGATGATGAAGCTTTTAAAAACAGATCTTCTAGGATATATGTGACCGGGTTCCAAGAACACACAGGGCATTCCTGCTGAAGGCAACATTTAAACCTAGTCTTCCGATTCACAGATCATGTAAATCGCACCAGCATTCTGAGAAGAAACCTATAACTGGTTTACAGCAGATATCTAGGCACCTACTAGTAGATTCCAGTACTGAGCTACGATCTCTTCATTCCAGCTTAAAACACCTATAAAGCCTGAAACTTTATACCACAGTTTATTTATACATGAGACATTGGGCTATGAATATAAAAATAATAAAAATAATGTATTTTAATGAATGTGAAGAAGAAACACAAATCCTCAAATGTACATACAAATACACAAGCACACAAGACACACATATGGGTATAAACCTTTCACAAGGCTATAATCATACATCATAACTTTGTTATCACTTTCGTATCTTAACATACAGCTTATTTTAATCATATTAAGATGGCTAAGTTGTTAAATCTGAAATTTGGTGTGACACTCATGGGAAAAGGTCAACTTGAAACAGGGGAGGGACCTTTCCATTCAATGTGTCACAAGTGAATTTTGTACTACTATATCAAGGATATAATTAAAGGGAAAACATATGGGCCACATATTGACTGACTTGTACCTTTTGATTGGACTGCTAACATCTGCAAATGTTTGTGGTTGTAGCATTTCAAGTTCTTTTTCACCTGCACATGACTTTACAAGTGCAACCAGTAATGGCAGAAAATCCATCACAGAATTCTGGGTCCATGGTCCCACATAGAACTGAAGCACAGCTGTATACAAAGATACATCAAAGAATTTGTTTTCAATTTTTCTGGAGCAATTACCTGTGCCAGCAAGCACTGGTGTATCGTTTCATGTACAGAAATGTATACAAGTGCATGAAACATCAAATAGACTTCTGTGAACTGACCATTTTGTGTAGGATGAGTGCCCTCACATTTCCCCCCCTTGTATCCTGATACAATCTGCTCATTGTTATCACAGCCTTCCAGAACACCCAAAAAGTGGGAGGGGAAATGCAATCATAGAAATAAAGAGCCTGGAATCACAGCATTCTGGTGTATTCAAACTCATTTCATACCCAAAGGTAGGATCCACATGAAAGGAAGGAGTAGCTCTTGCCTGAAAGCAGCCGTATGCTGATCACACACAGCCTGCCTGTCTTTGACTATCAAGATTGTGAAATTACTTCCCAGCTGAGATCTTGACAGCTGAAGGATGTAACCAAGCACATGAAATGTCTCCAATGGCTGCTGAGGAGACAGGCAAGTTTCCTCAAGTAGCAACTGCATGGCTAAAGGGTGCGTATGGTAGCACAGTGGCAGGACTGTAGATCCATCTAGACACCGCACTTGTCCAGCATATGGAATGCACCATTGGGGAGCTGGAGTGTGCAGATCCTGTATGGGTCTTGCCTAAATTGGTAGTCTTTACATATTACTTATAAGGCAAATATTACTATCCCCCCTACCCCTAATAATGAGGCACTGAGGCAGACAGAGATAGTGGCTTGGTTAAGGCCACTTGGTGTGTCCATGGCAGAGACAAGATGTGAATCAAGGACGTCTGCAGGCATCTCAAATAAAAAATTAAGCATCCCAATGGGCACAATATTTTTTCAGCAAAGAACTGAAGGTGTGGCAAACTAGAGTACCTACTCAGGCCAGCAACCTCAACTGGGCAATAAAAATAAAAACATACATACAAAGAAAAGTCAAATTTTACTAAGACTTTAGCGAGGGGAGGCAAGTCAGCAACTATAGGTCTTTGCTCTTACCTCAGATTTATTTTTCTAATTCACTGTTGTCTTCATTCCTATTTCTGCCAGGACCAAGTGGCTTAAAAAGACAGCCCAATTTGGCAAATCTCTTATATCAGAAAGTACAGCTTTTGAAAATTGACCTGGAGTTTCACATGTCACATCCTTGATCATACTGGCTGGGGCTGATGGGAGATGTAGCTCAATAACCACCTAGAAGAACATGAATGGGCTACTCCTGCCTGAAGAGCAAGAGAAGATATCAAGATCTTATGGAAAAGCATAAAACAGAGTATTCATTGCCCAAAGAAGCAGGTGCCATTTTCATATACAGCCTATCTCATTCCATTGCATCAAAATTCAACCGAGAAGGATATGGTAGCAAAAGGGCAGTGGCCATATTCAACAGAATGAGAACATGACTGTATCTCAACACATTCTGTGCTTTGCTGCCCATGCAAAGTTTTTTTCCAGCCCACAGCAGCAATGAAGCATTTAGAGAAGGAAAAAGATGCTGGTGTGTTCCATTGAACTGATTTGACTCCTTGTGACTGTAATGGAAAAGTGTAGCCCTTTTGGCTGATCTCCAATAAACTATCATATCAGTCAAGTTACTCTGCATTAAAGGAGGGGAAAATTCAGCACAAATAATTGTTAACAATAGGATTACACTACCATGGAAACAAACTACTGTTCACTTTTCAACTATTTCTGGTTGGAGAAGACTCAATTCTGAGTGGATGGAGGAGGCACCCCAATCTGCTGCAGAAAAAGGTTCCCTTCTCATCTCCATTTTAGGGAACAGACATACCATTTTTACGGTTACCTCTGTGCAGGGCATGGCACCACACCCTGGAAACCAGATGCCTCAGATAGCAGCCACTCCAGCAAAGGGACCAGTATGATTGCTGTGAGACACCCACTGCCATCAAGAGTGGAGACATGGCAGCAGAGGGAACTTCCTTCAAAGGCTGCAGGAACCTCCATAAATGGAGCTGCAGCTTACACCTTTTTCAAAAAATCTAAACCATATCCAGTTTTTCAGATTTCCAGCAATCCTCAATTTACCCTTATTGCCCAAGTTAAAATGCTGGAACTCTGTTACCTCACATTATCTCTAAGGCTATGTTCACACATAACAAGAGGGATGTCTTGAGAAAGACAGTGTGTGTCCTTCATGTTCACAAACCTCTAATCCACCTTTTCTGGCACAGAATGTCCGTGAGCAGGGTGAGGGGCAGGCTGATGTGTGAACAATTCCACCTCAGAGTCTTCTCTAATCTGCCTCAGATATGCTTTCTGTCTTTCTTTCATTTTTTTTT